>PXOE01000206.1:0-16618 GCA_003012245.1 Microcyclospora tardicrescens | reverse complement strand
GCTATGCTATGCTATGCTACGCTATGCTGAGGCTAAGTTGCTTCAAGGAACAAGAACGACAAGGACAACAACAGCAAGAACTGGACACCCGAACTTTTCATTCCTCGCTATGCTTTTGTGGCTGCGTTTGTCGCAGCGGCGGATATGATAGCGCTCATAAAGAGGAAATGCAAAACAAGAACGACAATGGCGTGACTTTCGCCCCTGGATTTCAGGATAAGTCTGTTTCGCGTGAAAGAGCAGCGCAGATGAAGAGATGAGGCGGATCATGCCACCCAGGGTCTTTGATGGTCATTGAGCAGGGCAGGCTTCTTTTGCTGCATTGTGCTGATGGAAGAAGGATGACGTGGCTTTCTGCTCCTGAATTTTGGAGAAGCCGGTTCAGTGAACCAGAGGAGAGGATCACGGGGAGAGGTTTTTGGATGTGCTTTTGCTGTATGCAGGGTGATTTGCTGCGTCGCGAAGGGTGTGAGATGTGGACTCTATTCCTCTTATGGGAAGGTTGTGGTCGAAGACGCGAGAGAGAGAGATGCGCTGAGGGTAAATGCTGACTTCGTTCCTCTTATGGGAAGGTCTTGGTCTGATGCGAGAGGCTCAGGATGATGGCACGGAGTGTCTTGTGTGATCTCTGACATGACTGGTGGTGAATCTATTGCTGATCTCCATTGAGGCGCTCCCCAGTCATGCGGACGCGGTAGATGCACGTAAGATCGCCGCCCCAGTTGTTCAGCACCTTAAAGATGATGTTCTGAACGGGCAGTTGGAAGTCCGGGAGCTTGGCGAACAGGTCGATCTCCTGTACCCAGTTCGTGCCATGGATATCATAGCTGCCAACGCCGATACAGACATATTTTGAGCCGGGGGAAGTGCCACAGTCTTGTCTGCGGTAGGTTCTGATTCTGCTCTCTGCATCTGCTGCCATTGCAACACTTTCAGTCTCAGCCCACACATCATAGTGGCGAGGCGCAGAGGCGATATTGAGCGTGCCCGCTGCCGGCATGTGCTCGACAACGAAGGTCTCGGGGTAGATGATGTGCTCCATATGCACGGCCAGCTGAGCGACCCCAGTATCGTCTGACGGAGGAACACACCAAGCATGAGAACTATCCTCCCATCGTTCTAAAGCCATCTCAGGGTTGGTGTTGTGCGGGCCGAGACCACGCACCCAAGTATAGGCGTTGTACATAACACCTTTCCATGGACGGCTGGCAGACGGGCTTGTGTAGCGATGATTGATTTGCGCACCGAGAGTCTGGGAGAGGAAGTTCAGGGAGTGAAGCTCACGAAGACCATTCTTAAGCGTGAGGTGAGATGTTAGCGCTTGAGATTGTAGCTTGGTAACGTGGCTGAGGGCGGAGTCGTCGATCATGGCACGAGCGACTGCTTTTGCTTTGTCCAAGACAGCCTTTTCGGCATTGTCGAGGTCGCTCGCTCGATCTTCCTTGAGGCGGATGTATTGTTTGTCCAGTTCGGCGACGAGCTGTTCTCCGGTGATAATTTTCTGTTGACGGTGCTGATCATTGAGCTCTTGGACAGCGGCTTTCTGGCTGAATGCTTGCATCACGTGCTCGTTTTGCTCCAAGAACGCGTCCCATAGTGGAGAAGCAGCGCCAGAGTTCATCCCTTGCTGAAACGCGTGCCAGAAGTGCTCGCCGATAACGAGGTCGCCTTCCTTTTCCTCGACGGCGACATACTGCGGTAGAACCTTGTGGAGGCGTTCCAGCGTCTCGTCATGTAAACCCACCGTTCCTTCAATCTTTGAGATTCGCTCATCAAGTTTGTCCATACGGAACTGGAGAAGCAGATTGACCTGATATTGCTTGTCGGGAAGAACATCTTGTGGCAACAAGGGCTCAAACATTATGTCATGCTTGAATCGAATCCACCGCTCCTCCAGGAAGCTTGGTGGCTTGTCGTACGGGGACACACCACAGAGCACTCTGATGCGTGTCGCTATCTCCTCTGCATATTCTGCTTGTTCACCTGACCAAGGCAGGAGGCTTACTATCGCGTAGATGACACCGGCGTAAAACCAGAGGATGAACGCAATGAGCACCACGGCGAGTGCGGCAACGAAGCTGTAGCCAACGGTGTTGAACACAGTCTGGGCGATCTGCTGGGAATCCATGTTGCGTATCCATGCTGGGACGTAATCTAGCATAGCATCCATCACCAACCGGAACCGAGTAGGTAGTGCTTGGTCGATAGTATCGACCACGCTCTCATCTGGTGCCAGGCTTTGGCGGTTCTGCTCAAGCAATTCGGCAGCTTGGTGCTCGGCAGCCAATTTCTCGGCGGCCTTTCGCTCAGCGGCCTTTTGCTGGTATCGGCGTTCTATGGTGATCAGCGTTTGTTCCCGATCTGCTGCCTGTTGAGCAGGCGAGTCGTCACGCTCCTCCTCGATAGTGGGAGGGGCGGGACGTCTCGCACTGCGTACTGGTGGCTGTGTTTGGTGCACTGGGGTTTGGCGCCCACTTCTCGTTGTTCGAGGAGTGGCGGCGGTGGTAATGGTAGTGGTGGTAGTGGTGGTAGCAGCATTTGCCAGAACGTTCTCCAGCGTCGCTTCGTCACCAGCAAGTTGGGTTTCAAGCAGGGACTTACCCTGCGCGCCGTATGCGAGGCTCTGCTTCGAGGTTACTGCTGGCAAGGCAGCAGGAGTTGCCGATTGTGATCGGGTGGCTCGGCGACGGTCCGCCATGTTGTCGTTTTTGTTGTTGGAAGGAGAAGGAAGAGCGACGAGAGAATTGTGGTCGCGGGGTAGTTAAAGGAATTCCTCGAGCAGCAGTGCCAAGCCGTGAACAATGACGAGCATCACATGCTATTGTCGCGTTGGCATGTGAGGGTGAAGTTCTCAATTGCGCCTCAATTATTCAATGCGGGTTTGACAATGATCAATATTTTGTGATGCTTTGTAAAAGGTTAGTTGCGCGGAGAATCAGCGATACTTGCGCATTCGCATTCCGGAGTGGTGATAATTTGATAGCGTAAAGAATGATTACTGGTCTGCAAACAGCGATGAAGTCGTGACAACCATCAGGTGCACGAACGCGTTGTATGTGGCGGCCCGCGTGCTTCGTGGACCGTGCGCTGTTTGCCATAACTTCTGCGCCTGGGACATTCAGCGGAACGGAATGTGGTGCTCATGGCTAAATATGGTGGGTAAATCACGAAGAAGGAATCCATGTAGGCGGTAGTGGAGGAAGTAAGATGTCTATATGTAGGTACATATACCTTCATGTGCTGATCGTGAACTTTGCGGTCGAATTAAGGTAGGTGGTAGGCCATGCTTGCTCAACGGGACTGGCCGAAGAGCTCTGATGGAGTGGAGTTCGAGTGCCTGCAGGCATAAACCAAGTCCTCTTCGATGGTGATGGCAGCACAGGATACATTCGACCACAACTAGCCCACCCTGCAGTGTCTTCACTTAGTATTGGCAATAAGGCGCTCCTTTTGATATTAAACATACAAATGGTCTGCTGGCGGTGGGTGTGCTGAGGTATGATGAGAGACAGAAGCGCATCACGCCCATTGAGGCAAACAATACGATCTGCCTAGACGTGCCTCCCGACCACTTTCTACGACTGTAATCACAGTAGGTCTCTTTGTACAGATGGGAACTATGAGAGCACGCAGAAAAGCTTTGCAGTCTGCTACCTGTGATACCAACGAGAATGTTTTTGATCGGGTAAGATGAATTAAATGGTCAGTATCTCTCAGAGTCCCAAGGTGGCATGCAAGTATGGATATCTCAGCAGAAACAAGCGACATTCCGGGCAACCTCAAATTCACGCAGACAATGCGACCGACTTCATTAGGATCATTTCCTCTCCTAGATAACACATTGCTGAATACAGAAAGCGATGCTGTATGTCTTGCTTACAGACAATGGTATATGGAGAGGAGTTGAAGCATGAGTATTCGAGAACAATGCTGTGGCAATAAGCTGCCCCATTGCGGCTGGGAAATGGAATCTGTTGTGGTTCGAGTACTGCCCACTATACTGCTTCAGCATTCCCTACCCCGTTGTCTGAGGACCACGACGTCAGCACAACCTACTAATGACCGCCCAGTCCTAATACCTGGTGGTGAGATTGCTGGTAGGCAAGACAAGACTGGTCGGAAGCAAGTACATATGTTGTGGACTTCACGCGCGATAGCAACTTTGTTTAATTACGTCTTTCAGACACATAGACCTGACATGATGGCAATGATAGGATGCAAGGCCCGATGGACCAAATGTCCAGTCTACTGGCTGGAAGTTCTTCGTTAAGACTAGGTGGATAACGATTGGGAACGATAAACTTCGAGACCGAGCATGTTCCCAATAGTTCTCACGACATGTGAGGCATGGCGACTATGATGATATGACGATTGTACGTCGTTGCGCAACTAGGCGGTCAAAGCGAGCCCAGAATCTTATCGGATTTGGTTCGTATCCAGCTCCAACATAATCATGATCCGGCTGCTGGGGCTTGATCATTGTCCGAGCCAGCACAAAAGGTATAGGTCGTGTTGTTCTTTTGCCGTGTCATTGGAAGGCGTAGGATGAATACGAGACGTTGCTAGAGATGACTGACGAGCATACGCGTCTGATCAGCAGTGACTCGGAAAAGACGGAAAGTCCTGCATGCTGACAGCAATCAGATCAGTGCTTGCAACATCAGCTGACCAAGAACAGAAATGGGCACTGTTACCGCGTTGCTAAAGTGCTCTTCCCATGCGGAACGTCTCTGAAACCACTCAGTCACCTCCGGTGTGGCAGTTCATGTTCCATATCGACCAACAGTTCTTCGCGGAACCATGTTGCATGTGTCGATCATCATTGCCGCCCAGCGGGCATGTTGCGGGATTATTGCCTACAGCGGAGTTGGCAAAAATACTCCACCGTTCATGCTACTCTTCTCCCTCTTCTACTCTTCCTCGCATCTGCGCGCTTCACACATGCATCCCTCCTCTATTCATGTTATTAGCAACAGCAAAGACCGCAAGCATCAGGGAGAAATGCTAATTATACGGCTCGAAAGTATGAATTCGGTGATTGGTTGCGAGATCGTATCCGTCGAATGCTCAAGATCATCAAGCTTCAGCTAAGGATCGACCTACGCACGCTACCTCTGATGTTGCATCCTCATTTCGTGTTCCTTCCTCCTACTCATCGCCTTCTCATTCTTACACAGCTCACTCACCCCTTCTTTGGAATTGCATCGCGTCGCATTCTTTTCTTTCGTTCGTCGTTTGTTCATTTCTACAGATCCCTGAGATATTTCACGCAAGACATCCCACCCTCGGCATTCAACGGCAGAAGCACGGTCCCGGGCGGCACTCGCATAGCGCGAGTAACATCAATACAATGGCACCAGTACGTCTCGCATACATGCTACAAGACCGTACCTACATTATATATGTCAACCAGTACTGACTGAGGTTGCGCGCTTCCCAGATTACCACTATTCTTACCTCTCTTTGTACCCTTACCGCAACCGTCCTTGCCCTTGACCCGATCGTTGTGAAAGAGCAGGAGTTCATCAATTCGAAGACCAATGACCGTTTCGTTCTGGTCGGCGTCGACTACCAGCCAGGCGGACAGAGCGCAGTCGGTGCAGGCAGCACCGTAGATCCGTTGTCCGATGCTACTGTTTGTCTGCGCGATGCCGCCCTGATGCAATCGCTAGGCGTCAACACCATCCGCACCTACAACGTTATCCCCACTCTCAACCACGATGAGTGCGCCTCGATCTTCAATGCGGTCGGCATTTACATGTTGATCGATGTGAACACGGCCATACAAGGCCAATACATCGATCGTTCCAACCCTTCGAGCACCTACACGACCGACTATCTTGAGCATGTCTTCACGGTCATCGAGGCATTCAAGTCTTACCCAAACACCCTTGGTTTCGTTTCAGGAAATGAGATCATCAACGATGTGCCCAGTGGACAGGCCAACCCACCATACATTCGTGCAGTGCAACGCGACATGAAGAACTACATCGCCGCGCATGCCGATCGGACCATCCCAGTCGGCTACGCTGCTGCTGATGTCCGCGAGGATGGCCACAACGTCCTCGTGGATACCTGGACGTATCTGCAGTGCGACAACAGTGGGGGAAGCGGCAATGACCCCGAGAGATCCGATTTCTTTGGCTTGAACTCGTACAGTTGGTGCGGCTCCGGGTCGAGCTTCACCACCGCAGGCTACAATCTGCTGGTAGATTTCTTCTCCAATACCACCATCCCCGTCTTCTTCAGCGAGTACGGCTGCAACCAGCCTTCGCCACGTGTGTTCGATGAGGTTCCGGCCCTGTACGGCCCGCAGATGACTGTTTTCTCAGGTGGCTTGGTCTACGAGTTCACCCAGGAGCCCAACAACTTCGGGCTGATCACCACCAACGACGATGGTAGCGCCTCCCTGCTTCCAGACTACGATGCGCTTGCAGGCCAATACGCCAAACTGAACGTCACATTCCTGGAGTCCAGCAACAGCACCGCCACTTCTCTTACCCCACCAGTCTGCGACTCCAGCCTAATCACCGACCCGGGCTACAACAATGACTTCAACATTCCATCTCCCCCAGACGGCGCCGACGCGCTCATCTCCTCCGGTGTCTCCAACGCGCCCACTGGCTCCATCATCGCCGTCACCCAGACCAGCGTCCAGGTCAGCGTCACCAACGTCTCCGGCAGCCTCATCAGCCCGCTGGCCATCAAAATCGCCTCAGGCGCCAACGAGCCCGGCAGCGGCACCTTGACCGCTCAGAGCGGCAGCGCCACCGCCACCGGAAGCCACACCACCTCCAAGGTTACTACGACCGGTACTGCCGCCGCGCAATCTAGCACCGGTGCCGGTAATGTCGTCCACAAGGTCGATGTCGGCGTGATTGGCAGTGCCGCGGCGGCTGCTGTCTTCGCGGTGGGCGCGTTTGCATTGTAGATTCCCCTTCACGATAAGTCCGCTCGATAGACTGTACATACCATGTAAATGAAAATTTTAATGCAGCGGTCACACTTTTCGTGAATAATTTTCCTACTCGTCGTCATGTCGCTCATACATACATGTAAGTTTCACTCTACCTACGTCTCCAAAGGAGAACATCATAATTTCTCGATTCGGCGCTGCAGCTGAACTGGGTCTGTCTCGGTAGAACAAGTCGGTCGGTCGGCTTTGTTATGCAGACCAGAATGAAAGGAGGGCCAGACGTTGCATAGAAAATACGAGCAGGAGAGTGCTGGGCGGAGTTGGGCGTCACCGGAAGAGCCTTAGTACATCATCAATGCTGTGACTACCAAGCTTCTACACTGGGTACACACATCTCTCAGCCCGTTTCTGAGTTGACCGGGTAGTCCTTGACGTGGTAGCTCTTCAAGCGCACGAATTGCTCAAACCCAAACACCGACAGCGTCTGGCCCTTACCACTCTCTTTCCATCCGATCCACGCAAGATCCGGGCTGGGGTAGTCAGCGCGGTTGACGAAGACGGTGCCCGCCTCGACTTCTTCGGCGAGCGCGTGTCCGCGCGCCACGTCTTTGGTCCAGATTGACGCCGTCAGACCGAATACGCTGTCGTTCATCAGGCGGATGGCTTCGTCGTCCGAGGAGACGGAGACGATGGGGATGACGGGGCCGAAGGTCTCTTCTTGCATCACGGCCATGTTGTTCTTGACGTTCGTGAGGAGGGTAGGTGCGACGTAGTTGCCGTCCGCAGGTGGGGAGGTGAAGCTGGCGTTTTTTGGAGTAGCGTTAATCGCGCCATTGGCGATGGCGTCGTCGATGTGCTTTTGTATACGCTGGGCAGCTGCTTTGCTGATAACGGGGCCGACGTGGGTGCTCTTGTCGCTCGGATCGCCGAGTTTGTACCCTGCTAGCACTTTTTGGACAGCCTTGACAAACGCGTCGTGGATACTGGCGTCCACGTAGATTCGCTCGAGACTGCAGCATGACTGGCCCGAGTTGAAGACGGCACCGTCGACGATCTCCTCCGCGGCCCAACCGACATCTACGTCTCCTCGGATATATGCTGGGTCTTTGCCACCGAGCTCGAGGCCTACTCGGCAGTCTACTCGGCCTGCTGCAGCCTTCTGAACAGCCAACCCCCCGACCACGGAGCCAGTGAAGCAGACCAACTGGATCTCTGGCGCTTGAACCAGTTTCTCGATCTTGGAGAAGTCGCCACAGTGGAAGAACTGGATCACATCCTCATCCAGACCAGCCTCAATGAAGATCTTCTGCACTTGCTCCACAATGGTGGGGGTCTGAGGTGAAGGCTTTAGGATTACACTGTTTCCGGCAAGCAGGGCTGGGATGAGCGAGTTGACCAGAATGAGGTATGGGTACTGCAAGCATTTTTTATTAGTGATTGCGCGGTATGAAACGATCTTAGGGGTCTGAACTCACATTCCACGCAAAAAGCACAAGAACTGGACCCAGTGGCGTTTTCCTCACATATCGCTGGAAACCGTCCTGGGGATCACCGGGAGTGTCTTCCAGTGCCTTGTCGCTGACCTTGAGCAGATACTCTCCTCGTGCAACAGCCGTCGTTACTTCTTTAGCTGTGTATGCGATTGGTCGTCCCATCTGTTCAGTAAGTTCCTGTGCCAACTCATCCTGTCGCTCTGTGAGAAGTTGCAACGCCTTTTTGACAATCTTTTGCCTCTCTGCAAGGGTAGTTTTGCGAAACTTCAAGAAAGCTTTCTGGGCTGTCTTTGGCAATTGAGCCAATTCATTGTCACTCAATCCTGTCCTTTCCACCACTGGTTTATTGGTGGTTGGAGAAATGGTTGTGATTTTCTCGGCCATATCGAAGATAGTGTTGATCCGGTTCTAGTTGATTTCTTGATTTTATGACTGCGTAATGCTCTCTTCAATGGAGGTCAATGTGGCTCAAAGAGTCGACGTGCTACCTGTTATCGCTATCGTCGCTATAATGAAACGGCGAGGTCGTTGTCGTGCCGCCATTTACCCAAATTCCGCATGCACATGCGAGGCCAACGTCATTCGGAACGGCTCCGTCGGATTCACGGCCGCGTTCTGATGCTTTCAATGCTGCAGGTTTCAACACATGTTTACGAGCGACCATTGATCTTGCTCACGGTCGCTATTCCTTTCGTTCATGTTATAACCCATCACGCACGATGCTCCAACTGCAACGAGCTTCTGCCAGCTCTGCTCGAGTCGCTATCAGGTCACCTTCGCGCGCTACAGCCAGTCTCCACGCTAGCAATGCCTTTCGAGCTTCCACTCGATCGCAGACACGAACCTACGGCCTTGTAAAACAGGATGTTCTTTCTCAAGCGCGCACGTCTGTTCTCCACAACCTGCGTCTCCATCAGCACCGCTTCGCATCTACGGCGCCTGTAGCTCAGAAGAAGCCGTCACGCGTGGCTCGCCTCCTGTACCGCTCCTTTGCGACTTTAGGTCTCGTCGTCGTGGTCGGCGGTGGACTGGTCCTTGCCTTCTTCATCTACGATGCAAGCACATACAGCGCCGAACCAGAGGTGTCTGACATTCCAGTCTCCGAGTATGCCCTCAACCCACGCCGGGGTGGGCCTAAGAATCTGCCCATTGCAGAGTTCTTCGTCGACGATGACGATGCCAACATGAAGGGGCAAAAACACAAGCCGAAGTTGGTCATTCTGGGAACAGGCTGGGGAAGTGTGGCATTGCTCAAACAGTTGTACAAAGGAGAGTACCATGTCACGGTCGTCTCTCCATCCAACCATTTCCTCTTCACACCTATGCTTCCCTCTGCAACAGTGGGCACACTCGAGCTACGAAGTCTGGTCGAACCGGTACGAAGAATTGTCAAGGCAGCTGGTGGACACTTTCTCAAGGCATCAGCAAGAGATGTGGAGTTCAGTGAGAAGCTCGTGGAGGTAGAGTCTGAGGGAGCGGACGGCAAGAAAGAGAGATTTTACCTCCCATATGACAAGCTTGTGATTGGCGTCGGATCGATCACCAACCCACATGGCGTGCAGGGTCTGGAGCATTGTCATTTCCTGAAGGATATCAGCGATGCGCGCAAGATTCGCAATTCAGTCATTAGCAATCTGGAGAATGCCTGTCTACCTACCACCTCGGATGAAGAACGCCGGCGACTACTCTCCTTTGTAGTCTCTGGCGGCGGACCTACCGGAGTTGAGTTTGCGGCGGAGCTGTACGACATGCTTAACGAGGACTTGTGCAAATTCTATCCACGCCTTTTGCGAAATGAGATCTCCGTGCATGTCATCCAATCGCGCGGCCATATCCTCAATACATACGATGAGGCTTTGAGCAAATACGCCGAGGAGCACCTTGCGCATGACCAAGTTGATGTCCTCACCAACTGCAGAGTCAAGGAAGTACGAGAAGATCGCATTCTGTTCACCGAGAAAGACAGCCAAGGCAACACCATTACCAAGGAACTGCCCATGGGCTTCTGCCTCTGGTCTACCGGTGTATCCCAGACCGAGTTCAGCCAAACGCTTGCCGAAAAGCTGGGAGACCATCAGAACAACAAGCACGCTCTCGAGACCGACACTCATCTTCGACTTGTGGGCGCGCCTCTGGGTGACGTTTACGCGATTGGTGATTGCAGCACGGTACAGAACAATGTATCGGACCACATCGTCTCCTTCCTTCGTACTCTGGCATGGGAGAAAGGCATGAACCCAGAACAGATGAAGATCCACTACAGTGATTGGCGTGGAGTTGCGAAGCAAGTTCAAGCCCGCTTCCCTCAGGCAAAGGATCATCTCCGAAGACTGGACAAATTGTTTGAAGCCTACGATAAGGACAAGAGTGGAACGCTCGATTTTGGCGAGCTGAACGAACTTCTGAAGCAGATCGACAGCAAGCTCACTTCGCTGCCGGCCACCGCTCAGCGTGCCAATCAACAAGGTGTATATCTCGGCCACAAATTCAACAAGCTTGCACGCGCAGAGCCAGGAATGAAGATCAACGAGGTCTATGATGGAGATGTAGACCAGGCTGTGTACAAGCCGTTCAACTATAGACATATGGGAAGTCTGGCCTATGTCGGCAATGCTGCAATCTTTGACTTCAATGGCCTCAACTTTGGTGGCGGACTTCTCGCCGTGTATCTTTGGCGGAGTGTTTACTTCGCGCAGAGTGTCAGTCTACGAACGAGAGTACTGCTAGCCATGGACTGGAGCAAGAGGGCGCTTTTCGGACGTGGTAAGTGTTTCATCCTGTCGCTGGAGACTGCTGTCTACTGTTTGAGATGAGATTACTAACAGTTGCCTCGCAGAT
Organism: Microcyclospora tardicrescens; assembly: GCA_003012245.1. NCBI lineage: Eukaryota > Fungi > Ascomycota > Dothideomycetes > Capnodiales > Microcyclospora > Microcyclospora tardicrescens. The sequence continues at coordinate 5,371 of PXOE01000206.1, read as the reverse complement.
ATGATGAACTTTTAGGTCAACAACCTATGCATTTGTATGTACCGTGCGTAATTGTGTGAACGATAGATAGATTCTTGTACAGCACTGGCGTTTTGGCGCCTTTGTATTGCATATTTAGGTTCAAATAATTAGATAGTACGAATAGACATGAAGTGCTGCATATGTAGCATGTCTAACCAGTATCTGCTTCATCTCATGATGTAGAACAATACACATAGATATGGGTTTTGTCTTCCAGTCTCTTGTGGTTGAAGCTGGAATAGAGCGAAACACGTGACCATAGAGCCAAAATTTCGACGCTTGTTGCCGGGCCGCTCAGCGCTAGCCGCTGCCGACGAGATACTTAAGATTCTTGCTCCCTCGCTTTCTCCCTCTTTCCTCTTCATGTCGACTTTGTGAGCCTTCCCGGACCCCATGCATTCTGAGGTCTCTCCAGCTAACAATCTCTCCCCACTAGACTTCATAGAATCATTTCTATAGTAAACGTCCTCATCTGTGTTCTTTACAAAAGCCACAGACTCCAACCTGGCTGATGAGTCGATCCGCGCTGCCCCAGAGTGATGCCTTTCTTCGCTCGCTTCGCCCGAGCTGGCTATGATCTCGTCCGCCTTGAGCGTCTGGCTTCGGCCGGCTCTTTGCGGTGGGTGGTGTCGGATGTCTGACAGGTTCTTTTTCTATTTTCATCAATTGTCTTTGGCTTGATTGCTGGGGCTTGGAGAAGATTATATCGTCGACATCTTGAAATATCGAGTTTGCCTCACATGCCGGTCATCGGCTTCTACTCCTTGGGATGGATGGTATCTAACTACCTTGAACGTTGGAGCATGCTGGTGAGCTGTGTAGATTTGTAGACATATGTCCTGCCCCGACTGCTCAACTTCAATGACTGGCGCGTGAAGAAGTTGTGCTGTCCAATCCGTGCTGATGAATCCCAAGACGACAGTGCCTCTCCCTACTACTGTGAGACAAGGCTACAGTATTCATGCACGCTGCTCGCAGTGACTCGGTCTGATTCATAATGAAGCACGCGACCTTCCAGCAGTGGTACAAATTTTCTTTGCCGATCGCTTAGCTAAACATTCATGGATGACATATCGATAAGAACTATTTGCCGCCGCAACTTTCTTGTACTGGAGGGGCAGAGACAACTTCACGGTCATCCTCTACCGTACCTCGCACCCTTCTTCACAGCAGCCAACATGTCGATGGACATAGATACGATCTCGCTGCCTCAGCAGGCTCAAAACACTGCTGCTACGATCTTGTGCTACAACTGCGGTGCAGCTATCGACGGAACCCAAGCAGCCGGCGCGCTTTGTAACGATTGCTTAAAGCTCACTGTCGACATTACCGAGAGTATTGAAAGAGATGGAATACTGTTGATGTGTAGAGATTGCGACAGATGGCTGTCTCCGCCTGCATCATGGGTGGTCGCAGCACCAGAATCAAGAGAACTACTTGCGCTTTGCCTGCGCAAACTTCGAGGATTGAACAAGAGCCGGATCATAGATGCCTCCTTCATCTGGACGGAGCCACATTCGCGACGAGTCAAGGTCAAGATTACAGTCCAGCAGGAGGCCTTCCAAGGGACGATCCTCCAACAAACCTTTGACGTGGAATTCGTGCAAAACTACAAGCAATGCCCTGATTGCCAGAAGTCATATACCCACAACACATGGCGAGCCAGCGTACAAGTACGGCAGAAGGTGCCTCACAAGCGAACATTCTTGTACCTCGAACAGCTCATCCTAAAGCAAGGCGTACACAAGGAGACGATCAATATCAAGGAGGTGCAGAACGGAATCGATTTCTACTTTGCACAACGAAATCATGCCGAGAAGTTTGTTGATTTCCTGAATTCCGCGACGCCCGCTAGAACGAAGAAGAGTCAGGAGTTGATTTCGACGGATACCCACACATCGACCGCGTCGTACAAGTTCACATACTCGTGTGAGCTGGTGCCAATATGTAAAGATGATTTGGTTGCGCTCCCTCTCAAGCTAGCAAAGAGCATTGGCAATATTTCGCCACTGTGTCTCTGCTATCGGATAGGCTCTGCTGTCAATCTACTAGATCCGAACACGCTGCAAGTGGCTGATCTCAGCACTGCAATCTATTGGCGAGCACCGTTTGCGCCGCTTGCGGACGTGAAGGATCTGACGGAATTCATCGTTATGGACATCGAGCCAATTGGCCCCCAGAAGGGTCGTTTCCTTCTGGCCGAAGCGACCGTGGTTCGTGCATCAGATCTCGGGTCCAATGATACAACTTACCTCGTGCGCACACACATGGGGAGTGTGTTGCACGCTGGCGATAGCGCCATGGGTTACCTCCTTGCCGGCACGCAGTTCAACAGCGAGAACTTTGACGCGATCGAGAACTCAAAGCAATACTCGGGGACCATCCCTGATGTGATATTAGTGAAGAAGCACTACCCAGCACGAAAGAAGAACAAGACTCGCAAGTGGAAGCTGCAACGCATGACACGCGAGGAGTCGGAGATGAAGCCCCGGAAACAAGATGCCAATCGTGATGAGATTGATTACGAGCAATTCTTGCAAGACCTGGAAGCCGATCCAGACTTGCGAGCGGGCCTGAACATGTACAAGAACAACGATGCTCGGGCGAAGGCGGATGCTGTGAGCGAGATGGATACTGATGAAGAGGATGATGGTCTAGAGATTCCGATGGATCAGCTTATTGACGAGATGGAGGATATGGGCATGGACGAGGATGACTCTGATGATGAATAGATATCAATTCATGCTTTCGCAAGGGAATCATGTCACAGCGAAGGAGTTGTAAGGTCTGTTCGAATAAGTTCATGAAACTGGTCGTGGCTACAAGACCAAGCATTGCATATTCGTTTCCAACGTTGATCTGCAAGTCTGCATAGACTCTCACACATCAACTCGCTTGGCGATCGTCGTGGCGTAGATGGCTGTAACATTCCATGCCGATCCGGCGCAATCAAGCCTTTTGACAACGACAGTCCAGAAGCGCCGTTTCCGCCGGTTGTCTGGCTCCGATTCCCACTCGTGTGCCGTGCTTACCACTCTGATCCCGCCGCAATCGCACCTGCATCAGCGTGACATATCCATGCGAATGATCCTAGAGGCAGACTGTGATTGTACTTGATCAACCAACATACACTTCTTCCCTTCCCACACCAGACCCCAACATAATCATTCCATTCCCAAATCATCATTCTTGCTTGACCTGACATCCGCTTGCATCCATTCACTTGCGGATATTTAGCCGGCCGGCCTTTGAGTTCCGCGACCTTCCACCAGCCGATACGAAACCAGCTCCGATTGCATGGTGGAGAACGAAGCCTGTGGGAGTCCTGTCCAGCAATCGGGAAGGCTTCTTGTATAGCACAGCAGAAAAGAGAAGTCGAAGCAAGAGAGAAAGTCTACTATACAACGAAAGATACATCCCTGCTCGTCTGGGCCCCCACATATCAATACCTCCCGCGTCTGCCATCTGCACGGCATCATGGCCTCCGCAGCTGCAGATGTCACCACCAATAGCAACTCCGTCCCGCCCGTTCCATCCTTCGTCGAGATGAGAGACTTTGCTGCACCTTTACAACTACGCAACGTTGAGCCACTGACAATGGCAGAAGCCAATCCAACGAGCACCTCCGCAGCAGCGCCTTCGTCATCCATATCACCACCTACCGACACGTCCGTAAGCGCCACATCACAACCGCAATCGTCACAAGACCAACCGACACAGCAATCATCTTCCACGTTAGGGCCTGCCATCGAAGGAGTGCCTGTCATTGCAGCACCCTCATCCCCCGAAGCGCTCGTGCTGAGCATCACATTGATGACCAGCACCGGTGCTCGCCACCCCTACCGCATTGACGAGAAATACCTGTCCGCGCGCTCCGTCGCCTCACGTACATCCACCGGCACCTTCGACCCACGTGAGCTGAAGGGATACAGTCTGAAGGAGCTGATTTGGACCGATTGGCGGGAAGAATGGGAGCCGCGACCCGCGAGTCCGGACAAGATCCGGTTGATTATCATGGGGAAGTTGGTCGATGATAAGAAAGCGCTCAAAGGTAGGTTGGAACTGGGTTGAGAGGAGAGCTATAGAAGGCAAGAAAGTGACTAACGTTCGGCGCTGCTACAGAATACCCCTTCTCCTTTGACCTGCCAAACGTCGTGCAGATATCGGTCAAGCCGTCGGATTTCGAGGAAGACAACGATACGGTGCATGCGAAAGGCCACAAGGTGACGCGAGTGCGAGACGGCGATGACGAGAGGGGGTCAGGCTGCCGGTGTGTCGTGATGTAGCTGCTTTGCGTGCGTGCGAACGACAGACCCAGGTCTTGCACATATTGTATGGCGTATAGGATGTCGAAGCAGGGCGAGAGAGGCGGGTTGCAGATGTACGGCGAGACATCCGAGCAGACGAGACGGTTCCTTAGGAATACATTGCCACTCAACACAGCTGGCGAATACAGCATACGACGATCATCCGCCATGACAAGGATACGACAGCGCCTGCGTGAACGAAAAGAGGATCGCATCCTTGCCTTTCCTGCCGCAACATTGCACGACATCCTCAGCCTCGCCACATCTCTCATTAGCATTAACACAGCATCTTTCACGGCATTTGGAGTCAATCGGTACGTTCAGGTTTTTGTGTAGCAGTCTTCACGCGGACGGGATATGGAGGCTTAGACACTGGGAGTTCCGGATTGATATACATATGCGTGGCGCCCTGGGGAACTTTTGCTTTTTGGGTCTCCGCTTCGAGCATCTTGGCTTTACTCGCCGACTATCGTTCTGCTTTGTTCTTTGTCGGTGTTTGACTCGCTTGTTCAGACTCAACAAGGTGCAGATCATGCTCAATAATCGGTGGCAATCAGGAGGGGATGATGGCTAGGAGTAGCTATGAAGGTGCGGCCGGGAAAGGACAGATGTACATGAACCGTGGAAGAAGAGACAGGTAATGATGTTGCAGCCATCTCTGCGACCAAAGAGATGACACGGTGCAAAGATCAGGAGGACGAAGTTGTGAACGTGGGTGAAGGACGGCTGTACATGTAGCTCGATACCTTATACATGTACAACCATCGTTACAACAAGAGTCGTGTACACATACTAATGCTTCTCGACATCTGGCTTCCATCCGTCATCTCTGCTGTCTGACACTAGAAGCTGCAGTCATCACTCTTGCATTGTTGGTTTTATAGCAGCACATCTCTTACTGTCAAGACGAAACCTTCCATCCTTCATCCATCGCAGCACGACAGACTGTCATACACCCCTCTCCTCACAGACCCCGCCACTCTACCAATTCATCCCCATCCGCCCCTCCATCTCCGCATGGAACCCACCCACTCCCTCTCCCC
>PXOE01000205.1:0-45612 GCA_003012245.1 Microcyclospora tardicrescens | reverse complement strand
TCAACAATCCAAGGAGACTCCATCACAGGCAGAGGTCTTGATGAAGGACGGTGCAACCATGCCTGAAACAACCACCATTGAGAACGTTTACGCTGAGCAAGACCGCCTGTGGTCTGTTGTGGAGGACCGTTACCGTGATGAGCAAGAGGTTCTAGGGCGTCTGGATGAGGCACGCGGAACCCTGGATGAAGCGGTAGTAGCTCGTGATACGGCCGTATCTTCCCGTGACCGCTACGGTGATGATTTGGTGGAGTCTGCTGTAGCTGATTACGCCAAAGTTGAGGAAGCTCAACAGCGTGCAGAATCCGCGAACTTCTTCACTCGCTCTGCACGGACGAACGAGTTTGAGGCGGCCAAGGCTGAGTTCGAGGCGAAGTACGGCCGGGTTGATGCGCCAGAGCGTACCGATGTGGACTGGTTGAGCACTGATGGTGAGTATGCTCGTCGTGCTGGTGTAGCTGATGAGGCACAGAAAAGAGTAGAGGCAGCAGAGACAGAAGTTGGCTCGCTGGAGTCTAAGGCAACGACGGCGACTGATAATCGTCAGCGTGCGTATGGGGATTATGTGGCAGAGCGTGAATCCCATGAAGAATCACGGGTAATCAAACCATCGATGACCGAGGCGAAGGCGCATGAGGTTTCTGAGAATACTGCGGCGCGTGATACTGGTTTGTTGAAGATTGGTTCGTCGCCCAAGGTTTCTCGTGAGAAGAAGGCTGCAAGCTCGAAGCTCTTTGCTCAGCAACAGAAAAATGCTGCGCAGAATAGATCGGCTAAGAAGACTGAACCCGCTAAGAACTCTTTGTACCAAAAGGCACCGACTTCATCGCGCAAGATGTAGCAGTGAAACCCTCTATGGGTCTACTCGTAAGAGTAGACCCATAGGCCATAAAGGCTAGAGGGACTCAACACCCGAGATGTTATTGTCTCTCAATCCGAACGGAGGATGAACGGGCGTGAAAGAGAAATCAATCATGCAACCGTGTCGTGATTTCAGAAACACTCGTCCCTTGTACGCCGGGAAAATACTCAGAATCAGAAGAGTTGTGAGTAACTCGTTGGGCACCAGATGATGCAAATTGATGAGATGGGATAGTAGGGTAGGAAACATAACTAATCCTTTTAGATAATTTGATTTCAATTGGTTAGTAAGAGTTTTGGATACTTTGCCGAGAATCAAAACTCTATTTTTTGAGCGAGAAGCCCAGACGCGATACGTCTGGGCTTCTCGCTCTATTAACAACTATATCTAGTGTATTTCTCAAAGACATACCCCTGCATAGTGTGGTTTCTGACTTTGAATTTTGGGAATATTTTTTTAATCCACAGCTACTGAGGCTTGTTTTCGGTGTTCTGGGTGTGTTATCCACATTGCAGCTTGAGGTTGGACCTGACCCCTGTTTGGTAGACACCCGACAACCCGGCTTTCTGCCGGGGAAGAAAGGTAACCTGCCACCATGCCCAGCAAGACCTACACCGAGGAATTCCGCCACGACGCGGTCGCCCTCTACGAGAATTCCCCCGGCGTATCGATCAACGCCCTCGCCACCGAACTCGGCGTCAACCGCAACACCCTCCAGATCTGGGTCCGCAAATACGGCACCGGCGCCCGCACCACCACCAGCACCGAGGCCGCCTCGCAGACCCCGACATCGGTGACCGATGCCGAACGTATCCGCCAGCTGGAACGGGAAAACGCCCGACTGAAGGAAGAGCGCGACATCCTGCGCAAGGCCGGTCGGTGAACTTGGCGGCATGTTGCCAGAACACTTGGTCGATAACGTAGTCGAGATCAAGGCAGATCGTTGTCACGGTCACGAAGCCTTCCGGTTCATAGCCGAACATGGCATTTGACCCCAATGTGATGACGTCTCCAACGTTCGCCTGTTGCACACCCAGCTCGTTGTGCAACAGAACCGATCCGGCACGCACGAAGATCAGCCTCGCGCAGTCTTCTGCGGAGATCGGGCCAGCGGTACGAAAAGTTCGGCTTCGAGCCACTAAAGGCTCGAAGCCGAACGTCCGGGATATTCCCAGAGCCATCGAGGTCAGTCTGCGTCTAGTGGTTGACTGTCCTCGGTCTGGCGCATGCGCCCGGCCAGCAATGCGATCAACGCGAGAGCTGGCGGAATGACTCCCGCAATCACAAAGATGATGGGGATGGGAACCAACAGTGAGAGCGGCCCTGCGATGGCGATTGAGACCGGCATGAACGCGATCGAAACGAAGAAGTCGAGGCTGGCGACTCGGCCGATCATGTCGAGCGGCACCAACCGTTGCAGCAATGTTCCCCACACGACAACGCCAGCCCCGGTGAGTGCACCGACGACAAAGAGCGCGGAGAGCATGAGGATCAAATTGTCGGCAACGCCAATGACCACAAGAGGTAGTGTTCCTCCACCCCAGCACAGGATCATAAACGTCAAGTACCGACGAGGAAGCTTCAACGACGACACGATCAGCGAACCGACAGCCCCACCTATCCCATAGGCGGCCAGAAGGAACCCGAAAGTAGCTTCAGCATCCTCGAATCGGTCGCGGGTGAGGAACGGGAGGAGAACTTCGATCGGGCCTTGGACAATGAGCGCAAGCGAAGACCCGAAGATCAGCGTCCAAAGCAACCAGCGTGTACGAGCCACGTAGGCAACCCCCGCACGAAGGTCACCCCAGACGGTCGGGCGATCCTCGGGAGGAGTGGGCTCAGTGTGTTCGTCACGACGGCTAAGAAACAACGTGATGACGAAAGCAATCGCGTACGAAGCCGCGACGATGACCGCTCCGATAGCGGGGAAGAACATACCGACGATGACTCCACCGAGGGCCGGGCCCAGCCCTTGCCTCATCGATGGACGGAGCGCCCCTTCGAGCCCATTCGCGGCCAGGAGTTGCTCCGGCGGAAGGACCACAGGTAGGTAAGCGCTGTACGCAGGGTAGAAAAAGGCGCTCCCGGCACCCATCGCGAACGAGGCTGCGGCGACGTGCCAAAGTTCGATATTCCCGGTGAGCGACAGGACCGCCACGGCGGTCATGATCGCGGCCGTTGAGCCCTGCACTGTAATGAGAATCCGCCGTTTGGAGAACCGGTCTGCGACAACCCCACCAAGAACGGAGAACGCAAACAGGCCAAGACTCATTCCGGTTGCAACCGCCGACAGGGCAAGTGGGCTGTCATCGAGTGCGAGTACTTGGAAGACCATGACGATCGTCCACATACCGGTCCCGAATACCTCGATGCCGACGGCGGCAAACAGGAGACGGTAATCACGTGATGCCAATGGGCGGAGTGCGCGTAGCTTGATGGTGTTGCTCATACCAGTGCCTCGCCTTCAGCCATCGCCATCAGATGTACATGAGGCCATTGGGCGACATCGCGCAGGAGTTGCCGATCGTGGGTCGACAGTACGACGGCCGCTTGGGTAGCCCCGAGTGCCTCGGTGAGTTCGTCAACGAGCGCGATGGAGAGGTGGTTGGTGGGCTCGTCTAGTAGTAGCACGTGCGGGCGTGCCGCGAGTACGAGCGCCAGATCGAGGCGTCGTTGTTGACCCATCGACAGTTCACCCACTCGTTTGCCTGCCTCGCGCGATCGCAGCAGTCCAAGTTGACCGAGACCGACCGCCTCAGATGATTGAAGCGTTCCTTGACCGACGAGTTCGTCGAGGTGTCGGGCGTATACCTCGTTCGCCCGGCGATCAGGCGGCAGCATCGTCTCCTGACGAAGAAAACCCAAACGCGTGCCACGGGATGTCCGCACTGTTCCCGTATCTGGCAGTAGTTCGCCCGCCGCGATACTCAGGAGCGTCGACTTTCCGGCCCCGTTCGAGCCGGTGACCACGAGCCTGCCGCGGTGCGAGAGTTCGAACGACACTGGCTGCGCTAACCGCCCGGCAAGGCTCACGTTGTCGACGTTTAGTAGCACCGCCCCTTTTCGTGTGGGCAGGTCGGGGAACTGGAATAGCTGCGGTGGTTCAGGTACCGTCACCGCGTGTGCTTCGAGTGCTTCCTGGCGTCGGTGCACGCTCTGCACCAGCCCGCCCGCGCGCGTCGCGCGGCCGTGCTTCGGTGACCCCTTCTCCGGTCGCCAACCCGATACGAGTCGGTTCTGTGCAGCGCTGAGACTGTCCTGCAGCCGGGCTTGTTCCTGCTGTTGGCGGTCGTACTCCTGCTCCCAGCGTTCCCGCTCGGCCACGCGCCCTTCTCGGTATCCCGCGTACCCGTTGCCGTAGATGCGGGGGCGATCATCAGGTGTCGGATCGAGGTCGACCACCGTCTCCGCAATGTCAGAGAGCAGCGCGCGATCGTGGCTGACGATGACGACACCACCGTTGCGCGTGCGGAGTTGCATGGTCAAGAAATCAAGTCCGCTGCGGTCGAGGTGATTGGTGGGCTCGTCCAGCAGTAAGAAATCATCTTCAGCCCCCAACAGGCAGGCCAACCGCACTCGATATCGCTGCCCCACAGACAGATCAGCGAGCAACCGCGTCATGTCGGTTTCGGCGTCGAGTGCTTCGAGCGCGATTTGTACCCGGCGCTCGGCATCCCAAGCGTCGAGCGCTTCCGCATCTTCCAAGGCCGCAGCGTACTGCTCTGCGGCCTCGCTACTCCCTTCCGCGAGAGCGGCAGCGGCGTCGTCGAGTGTGGCCAGCGCTGCGAGTGGTTCGGCGATGGCCTCCGCGACGGCCTGCCCAACGGTTCGGTTGTCGGTGGAGTCCATCTCTTGTTCAGCGAGCCCGAGCGTGCCGATGCGCTGGATCGTTCCACTATCAGGTACCAGCGTGCCCGCGAGCGCGTGCAGAAGTGTGGTCTTTCCGCGCCCGTTCTCTCCGACGATCGCCACACGGGACGCGGGAGTGACGACGAGATCGACATGGTTGAGCACCGGGGTTACGCCTCGCATTACGGAGACGTCGGAAGCGGTGAGTTGCGCGCGATGGCGCGCCGGATGACGGTTAGTAGGGGTAAGCATTCAAATCCTTCAGCAAGGCGCACCACGACGAGCCAAACAGCCAGCGGGCACGCAAATGACGGGGACCCTTCCAGGGTCAGAACGAGCGGCCGTCGCTAGCTCGGAGTTGCTCAACGAGCGCGGTAGGCCTACTCAACCGTCACAGGAAATACAAATGCATGCTTCCAGTGTACCCCATAAGGTCGGCAACGCTCAATCCCCACCTCCGCAACCAAGCATGTAAATGTCGATAGCAGTGCCGACCTCTCAAAGCAGACTGCGAAGCGACGCAAGCCACCGCTGGCGCGTCTCTTCCGGTGATTGTGACCGGCCCGACACCTCAGTAGCGAGAGAGAGGTAAAGCCCCACGAGAATCTGTGGACGCAAGTCAGATGTGTCGGCGGGGTCTATGCCGAGGCGGCGAACGTAGGCATCGCGCAGCCGGATGCTAAGTGACTCATGGAGGTAGGCGAGTTGGCGCTGAACGCGCGCATCGTCGCCAAGCTGATTGCGAATCGCCTGTCGTCGCCTGTCCAGTTCGGTCGTCGGGATCAAGAAGAGTTGCGCAGTCGCCCAGTCAAGCGTCTCGATCGCTACAACACCACGCGTCGGCATTCCTGGTGCGGGTATCTCGCTCCAGCAGTGTTTGAGGAGCAATGTCCTGTTACGCTGAGATCTGCTTCCTGATCACATCCCCCGTGTCTACTTTCCGGGGGTCGGGCCAGTTATCGCTGGGTGGGGCTTTTGCTCACATCTGTGGGCACCTTCCGGGGAGCGTTGTGGACACTACCGCGTGTTCTTGCGGAAGTCGCTTCAACCAGGCATTTAATTTGAGGCTGCTCCCCTGTTGAGTCAAAATTTTTGCCTTAATTTTTCTTTTCGGGGGTGTCGCACCATCGCTCTTGACAAAGATGTATATTATTCGCCCGGCCTTTCTACCAATAAGGGTGGAAGTCTTCTGTGGCATCCATGAAATTGGTGTCGGCGCGTACTTCAGAATCAAGTCGCGCAATATCCCGTAACCGCACGGTCTCAGCCGGGCGATGCATCGCAGAACAATCCCGAAACACCCCCGTCTGAGGGTCAAACAACGCCTTCGCATGGCCATCCCAATGAGTCACCCACCAGGAAGAAATATCCCCCTCTTCCATCGACTTGTAATACTGCCAGCGCAAAGCTTTGAACCGGGCTACAGCCTCAGGATGTAACCACCATTTAGCGCAGAACGCACCACCCTGACGTGCTGGGAACTCCATGATGAGAAGGGTCTGCTCAACCCAATCCGCCAAATTCAGTTCTTCGATTTCTTCAGGCTGATCTACTGCTACTTCTTCTTCAAACATAACTTTCTCCTTCCTTTAGTGAGCCTTCAGGCTCTCCTTCAACTTCTTCATCTGAGGCTCAATACGAGCCACCAGAGCCTCATTCTTAAACCAGTAACCCGCATCGACCACCCCCACCTCACCATCACCAGTACGGACAAACATCTTCCCCTGCGGCAACTTCGCCAAATCAGAGGCAGAGAGAATATCCCGCTGCTGAATCTGAGTAGAGGAACTTCGCCCCTGACCAGAATTGTGGTTATAGGAGGAGGAATGAGTGGTGAACTTATGGTCATAGGAGCCGACCAGTTTTGCCATCGAGGACAAGAAAGACTCTTCATTACCGCCGCCACCATAGACAAAGACCGAAGCAGCACCGAAGAGCTCATTCATCCCGTTATCCCCATACGTCCGTTTACCCTGGGAGGCCGACTGGAAATAGGCACTGAACACAATGCCTAAGGAACCGGCGTAGGAATACCATTCCGGCAGTTCAGGAAGATTCACGGCGTTGCCGACCTCATCGAGCTCAATGACCAGAGGCACCGTCAGGCGGCCGTTGTCAGTTTTGCGTGCTTCGCGCTCTGCACTGCGAAAAACATCCCACACCAAGGCTGATACCAAGGCAGAGGATGAGCCGCCCTTCTTACTGCCCAGCAGAATCAACGTATCGGTACTGTTGGCAAAACTCGTGGGGTCAAAGACATCATCACCGGATTCAGTGGTCAGAGTGCGCAGGTACTCGTCATGTTCAAACGGAGACACACAGCGTTGCGCCGTGGCCCAGACCGAGCCACGCGTATCAGAGGGCTGACGTTTCAAGCCCAGCAGCGTTTCAGCTTGTTTGGAGAACCCATGCTCTTCCAGGATTGCGGCCGGTTCATCTTCCTCACTACGCATGGCCCAACCGAAGACTGCGTCATCGCCCTGACCGGAAAGATTCGCGGCCAACATCAGCGCACCAATGACTTTAGAGCCCATCAAATCAAAGTGGGCGTTCACGTTTCCTTCAGAGGAGCCTTCCCCGTGGGTAGCAGCTTCAAAAATCGCGCCAATCTTCTCCGCATCAGTAGAAGAGCGCACCATACCAATAATATTGAACAGGCTGGTGACATTGTTTTCTCTGTTCAAGATATTCGTCGGGTCAAAGATAATGACGTTGCCTTTGAACATACGTTCGGCAATAATCTCCCAAATGCCATCGGGCTTATTTGACGTCACCACTAAAGCGCCGGGGGCAGCAACCGCGTGAGGTATCACCTGGGCTGAGGTCTTACCGCGGCCGGGGCCTTGCACCTGTACCGCGCATTGACGCCAGCCCTGATAAATCGTTCCAGCTTCAATCCGACCCAAAGGAAGACCGGGACCGATCTCCCCGGCGGACGGGTGAAGATTAGTGCGGGCATCCTTGATGCGGTGAGCACTCAAGGACTTAGAGAACTTCGCACTAGCACCGAGCCTACGGTTAGCCATACCGATTTTGGACTGATTCTGATTCGGTTTAGCCCACAAATACACGACGATAAAGAGCACCGCCAGGGACAGCAGAATCCAGGTTGTTGAGGGGATAGAGTGCAACATTATCGAAGGTGTCCTTTACCAGCGGTTCAAACAAGGGGAGATAGAGAGAAGGGTTTATTTGCCCAGGCGTACCGAGGCCATAGCATTAGCCCAAGCCTCATTCGTATCGTGAATAACCTGCTCTTTATGCGTGAGATTCATATGAAATGGAGCCCCCGTGGTTTCACCGAGCTTCAGCAAGAAGCGGCCGCGACCAGGAGGCGGTAGCGTCTCGTTAGTTTTCGGGTCCACGCCGCCTTCGGCAGAAAGCGCCACCAAAAGACCCTGTTCTTTCTGGCTCAGCGGGACAACATTGGTCAGCGCCGTCATCTCATTACGCGCCAGACCACCGAAGACCTTCACACTAGAACGCTCCAAGAAACCCTGAGCAATAGCGGTGAGCTCCGGGGTGGAGAGCTGCAAATCCTTCATCGAGTGCGTCACCAACACCTGCCCCAAACCTTTGGTTCGGTTAAGTTTGGTCAAAGCGTTCACGCGATGCACTAGCTGCTCGTCAGCAGAGAGCACCTGCCACAGCTCATCCATAATCATCAGGTGGTGACGTTCAGGAATCAGACCCTCATCTGCCAAGTCCTTCAGTGCCGAGGCACCTGCCTGACCATATGACCAGCAAACCAGCTGTACGGCTGCGCGCAACCGACCATTAGCCTCATCAATAGCCGACACGTCAAAGGACACCGAACGGTCCAGTCGCATCGGCTCAGTCGTCTCACGGCAGAAAACATCACCAAAGGGGCCATCAGCACCCAGGGCGTTGAGACCACGCTGAAGAATTTCGGTCAGTTCGAAGTATTTGCGGCCGCGCTGTTCTTCATTCATATCGGGGTCAAAGACTAGCAAGTCTACGATGTCCGCCGGAGGATTCTTCAATACCTCTTGAACATCAGAGATGAGCGGCTGACGGTTCTGCTCTTCTGCTTTATCGGAGGCATGGCGGATAGCCATCGACAGAACCGTGCCCTCATTGCGCTTTTCGGTGAGCTTATCGCCCAGCGCCAACTCGACCAGACCGGAGAGCGTGTTATAGCGGCGGGCGTGAATTTCCGCGCGCTGTGAGGTCTGCACACGAGCCGGAAGCTGAGAGAGCATATGCCAGGCAGGACCCGCATCCAAGGGGTTAATAGCAGACATGCCGGGGGCGACGGTGAGCACCTGACCGCCGGTTTCTTTGACCACCCCGGCGTAATCGGGTTTCAAATCCCCCAGCACCAGAATCAAGAACCCAGCATCAATCAAAGACAGCGCCCAGCGCACGGCGATAGTGGACTTGCCACGACCATTCAGCGCCATGACAAACGCCGAGGGTGAGGAAATGATGCCCTTGAGGTACAGGTTGATAGGGTCACCGCAGACAATCTGACCATTATGCAGATTACGACCCAGCGGAGCACCCACCAGAGGCGAGGAGGCAGCACCGCAAAAAGGCCAAATACCAGCTGTTTGACGAGAGGTAGCCTGATACTCCACCGGAGCTTCAACCCAGCCAGTAGCTCCCCCACCAGGGCGTTCATAGCCGTACTTGGTCAAGGTCGGAATCTTCTTTTCACGTGATTCAAGAGCTTTAGCACGAGCCGAATCAACGTCGTTCTTCTTTCCACCAAAGGCGATGTAATCAATAATCGGGTCAAGCAAAGACATAATTTTCTTCTTTTCCTTTAGATGTTCTCGCGCAAGGAAGCCGACAGACGGGCAAAGTCCTTAGGGACAGCGCCGATACCTAGTCCGAAGGCGAAGGCGGCATCATCGGAGTTCTCACAATCACGAAGTCGCAGCTGAATACCAGCCACGGCCTGATCGCGCAGAATAGCTTCTGCACGGGGGAACTTCTCAGGGGTATCAACCGTGCCCGTGACAACCAGGCCGAAGCGCACCATTGCTGCTCCTTCTGCTTGCTCACGTTCGGCGCGTTCTGCCTTCTCCACAGCGACCTTCTTGATTTGGGAGGGACGCTGACCTTTCTGATTTTGACCGAAGGTGGCGTTAGCGACCTGATTCTGCACGACCTTCTGGGACTTGGCTGGGGACATGGGGCGGTAGAGGATGGTGACGCGTTTCTGCTCAAAAATATCGTTAGGAGACAACAACGAGGTGAGGCCAGTTTCTTGGAAGTTGGAGGCTGGGGGCTGGAACATCTGCCAGGATTTGGAGAAGAATCCCGAATGTTCCCACCAGCCGGGGGTGAGTTTTGCGTTCGTCGGACCTACTTCGCCCCAGGTGAGTCCTGTACCTTCTCCGGAGAGACGGGCGGATTCAACAGCGGCAGCAACAGCCGGGTTATAGGCAGTATGTACCTGGTCCACAATGTCCTGAGCATCCAACAAAGAGACCGTGCCACCGGAGGAGGCACGAAGTTGTCCTATCATGCCCGGAATCAGCGTTGCAATATCTTCGGCCAATTCTTCTTTACTACGTACCCCGGTTCCGGCTTCACGATTAGCTTTGGCTGAGAAGGTAGCGGTGACCCACTGGTCAATCTTGGGTACAGCACGGTTGAGGTCATCGACAATCTCATCTACCGCTTCACGCGCGAAAGAAGGCACATCATCGACATGGGATTGAGAGCGGGTAATGCGTACCGCCTCAGGTAGACGGTTGCCGGGGTCTTTCGTGGCCTGGGTGGTAGCACCGACCTGAACGAGTGAGGAGATGACGCCTGCTTCGCGTTGGAAGATGCCCCATTGGTCTACCATCATGTCGATATTGTCCTGATCCAGCAGACCAATACCGGGGGACTGGACGGAGAAAATGATAGTGCCGGTACGGTTGGAGGGGTTCCAAATCATGGCCTTCTCTACCGGGGCACCAGCGGGCAGAAAATCAACGAGTTCAGTGCGAGCCAGAATACCCACCGGAGGGAAATCCCCGGTCGGCAGCTGAGAGACAGGGCCCGCCACATAGGTCGTGTGACCTTCTTTTTCTGCACGGTTGAAGTGACGCTTTGCGAGGATTTCTTCGAACTTTTTACGTCCATTACGGCCGTTTAACGATACGGCAATCATCGCGGCCAGACCCAAGATAACGATGGCGGTCTGTACCCAGATGCCTAGGGGCATGGTGAGGAAGATGGCGATAGCAACAACGGTGCCGATAGCAGTGGCTAGCGCGGAGAGTCCGAGGACGCCTTCTTTGCGGGGGTTGTTGATATTGCCGTAGAGCCTGATCGGTGTGTTCTGTTCTGACATCATCTTTTTCTTTTCTCGTGGTGGTTCTTAGTTTTCGAGCTGGTTTTCAACATCGCGCATATGGCGATTGACTGCGTTGGATGTTCCCCTTGCAGCGGTGCCTAGAGCGCGGGACATGTTCGGGGAGAGGACTTGTTGCGTCGGACGATAGGAGGCAGGAGAGGAACCCGAGGCAGTAGTAGAAGATGCAGGGCTGTGGGTTGATGCGCTGCGTGAGCTTGCCGAGGCCCCAGATTCGAAGGAGGCAGGGGAAGAAGCAGACTCAGGTGAACCACCCGTAGATGCGGGGGCGGGGGCGTTCATTGCAGGTGCAGGTTGCGCCGGGGAACTTTCGCCCTGCGAACCGGAAGCTACAGAGGGAGCTGAGGGAGCACTGGGAACGGTTGAAGAGCCAGCCGACGGTGCACTGGTGGAGGACGTACCGGCAGGTATTGAACCGACTCCGGTAGAACCGGGCGCACCAGATGTTCCCATTGCACCAGAGCTAGTGGAGCCATCTGCGCCGTTGGAACCAGAGGCTACCGAACCAGAAGACGACGCCGATTCCGTAGTCGAAGCCCCGACGCCAGAGGTAGTTGAGGAGGTAGAACCTTCAGCACCGGAAAGCCCTGCTGAACCAGTTGAACCAGCCGTGCCAGCGGCTCCTGTTGCTCCACTTTCACCGGCACCGGCCGCCCCTGCTGTGCCAGATGCACCAGCTGAACCAACCCCACCGGCGCCAGCGGCTCCGGTTGAGCCAGCCCCCGTAGCACCGGCCGCACCAGCAGAACCCGCCCCAGAGGCACCGGCTCCGGCGATAGCACTAGCCCCACCAGTAGCAACAGCAGCCAACCCCAAAGAACCAACGGCCACAGCCCCGGCACCGGCAGCAATAGCTCCGCCAGCAGAAATACCAGAAGCGTGCTCACGAGTAGAAACACTGACCAAACGAATCAGCGCCGGAAGAGCAATACAGGACATAGCTGTAATCATGAACCCGCTCAGCAGGGTAATGATTTGAGCCATGGCGTCGTTCTCTTGACCGGCGGGGACGATGCCCTTAATCCAGAGGATGCCTACACCGTAGATAATCGCGGCCGTCGGTTTATACAGCACAGCAGCAAAAATCCAGCCCACGACCTTCCAAAAGCGTTGTTTACCCGCTTCGGTCTGAGACTGTGCAGCGAAGATGGGAAGCAAACCCACCAACACAGCAATCACGCCATAGGTGAAAAGCACGAAGAACATATTCACCAAAGAAGCAATGGCTGCGAGAAACACCAACAAAATGGCAATGATGGCGATACCAATAGCCAGATTTGCTGTGGTGTCTGCGGGCATGAATCCCAATGCGGTGTAGAGGGATTTACGCTCATCCCCACTAGCTCCTGAGATAGTCTCCAAGAGCCAGGGGGACAGCTGAGAGGTAATGGTTAACAGGTAGGACGCCACCGTGCCACCAATGGCAGTGGTAGCAATGGTGGCGAAGATAGCCATCGCCAAATCAGCAACCGACTCACGAGAGTGAGTGCGTACCACACGGATAATTCCGATAGCGGTACCGATGATGCCGGCGACCGCCACGAAATAGATGGTGGAGTTGCTGACTGCCTCGGATGCTGAACCTGGCCCCATGCCCGGCGCTTCTACGCCCAGCCACCAAGAACCCAGACCATTGAGAACAGTTTCCAGCGCTGCAAAGATTTGGGTAAGGAACCAGCGTACCGCCGCGTCCAGCCCCTTTTCGATGAGTTCTTTGATTCCACCTGTTAACCAATTAGGCATTTAGGGCTCCCAAGTAATTGATGGTTCTTTACCAGTTGCTGACTGCATAGCTACTGGATAATCGGCTGTATCAGGAACAATCTTCCAGTCGCCGTCTTCCCAGATCAGGTGCATAGTTGCTTGAACTGGCATACCAATCGCACTATTGGCATACAGCGTTACTTTTGCTTCGGTATCGCTCTCGGATTCCAGGTCATAGCCTTTGATTTGCACAGAAATTCCGCTAGTGGGGTCTTCTGTTGCCCAGCCAGGACCAGTGGGGACGGGAGTTGCTGATTCACGTGCAGCAATAATCTCATCGCGGACAGAACCGGAAGCATAAACCTTCTTAATGTCCTCAACATCAGCACTCTGCTTCTGCTTCTCAATATCGGGACCAGAGATAAAGTCCGAAGCCGCGAAAAGAGCACCGGCAAGATTCTTGGAATGACCGCCATACCAGCCAGACTTTAACGTCTCGCAACCACCGAACTCATGAGACTGCGGGTAATTTGACCCGTCAGCAGTCGTGCGCCAGGTATCTGTTTCAGGTGCCTCTTTGGTGACGTTCTTCGTGGCTTTATGGTTCAAATCCTTCTGGCACTCGAAGGCGAAATCTTCTGAAGAAGCATTATTAGAAGATGAGCAGCCGGTCATCACGAGGGCAGATATAGCCACCGATAACAGGGCAACTGTGGTTTTGAGAGCACGCATCGCTTTTTCTCTCTTTCTTCTCGTGCAGAGCCTAGATACCGACCACGGATTGCCAGACCAAACCAGCAATAGTCAAAGCAGCACCACCGAGCAGCGGCCACAGCGGAGCAGTGACCTCATCACCGTTACGGCGAGCACGAGCAGCAGCAACGATGCCCATGATGAAATAGATAAAGAGCACGAAGGCTGCAATGTAGAGAGCCCAACCGACGAGGGTGTTGGTGAAGTCGAATCCCGGAGGCTGAGTAGGAGTGCCATCAATCGCATGTGCAGGAGCGGTAGCGGCAACAGCGCCGAGGCCACCCAGTGTCAAAGCGGTGGGGAAATACTTGGAGGCAGTGTTTTTCATGGTTTTTCCTTCAGTAGTTGAGATGGTGTGTTCTGTGGTGTGCTGGTTGGTTTTCATGGTTCTTTTCTTTCAGTAGTTGTCTCTGATGTGATTTGCTCTGGTGGCTTTGTTGCCCAGGTGTTGAGCGTTTTCACCAGATGCCTCACCCGCCGCCGGTACTTCCAGGACGGGGCAGGTGCAGTCTTCGTATCGAGATCAGCCCAGGAAGGCTCATAGCGAATCTCGAAAGCTTTGGGGAACATGCGAGCCACTCGCTTCGCGCGGTTCTTGGTCTGCTTGGAGACATCTTCGACCCTGCGATGATGCACAAGAATCACACCCCGGTAGGACCCGTCGATGTCGATACTGCGCAGGTATTCCGCACGAGCCAGAGCCGCAACCGAAACGGAGGTGACCAACACCTTGGAGGCACCGTCGGCAGCGGGGGCAAGGGCTGTATCAATGACCCGCTCAGAACACATCCGGGCGATAGTGCTCACTCCTACTCCCCCAGCCACACCTTCGACAAAGAGACAGTGCTCATCGGTAGCCGGGACAGGTTCTTTCTCCGGGACAAGGGACGGGTCGCCCAGAACCGTTGATGCACCGTTAAGTTCTAGTTTGTTGCCCAGAATAGGAGCGTTATCTAACTCTGGTTCGGCTTCAATCTGCTCTGTCGGGCGCACAAAAGGATTCTCCTTGGGCGGCTGTACCTGATTCTTCTCAGAGGTAGCGGCGCTCTTTCGCCCGAGATGGATTGAGGGTTTAGAGAATTTCATCGGTGATTCACTTACTCCTTGTGATTGACCGGTAGCGCGTACAGATAAGTTTCGGATGGCGAAGAAGGATCAGCTGCAACCACCAGAGCAGTGTCCTTACTATTGATGGCCGCCGGGTAAGCCTTCGTTTTCGGTCCGGTAGCCGTAACCTCGCCGGAGGCGTTGAGTTTTTCAACGTTTTCCGGGGTAGATCGGAAGGCATATGAACCGCCAATAGTGGCTTCAACTCCCACATCAACGATGGACTTATTGGTCACCCATACACCTTGAGCCAAGAAAAACCCGGAATCAGAATCCACAGTAGGGGTCATCAAAGACCCAACTGAGACATTGCGGTTGAGGGTATTTTCTTTGCCTTTTTCGGCAATGGTTTTTTTGTCTTGCGTGCTGATGGTGTATTCAGTGACCAGCGTTTTGGTGTCTTGTTTGGAGAAACAAACGGTAGTCTCTTTTACACCTGTGCATCCTTGGATGTGGCTGTTTTCAATTTGCGCTGGCTCTGGTAGTTCTGCACTGTCTTCGGTAATGGACCAGATTTTGGTGGTTTTATCTGAGAAGTTGGCAGCGGTAATCGTTCCATCGTGAGCACCGGCAATTTTAGAGCCAGCAGGTATCGTGCGCTTTTGCCAAGAACCAGCATCATCGAGAACATACATGACCGGGGAAGCGCTCACCGTCACTAACGGCGCACCATAGACAAAGGTTATTTGACCTTCAGAGGGTTTATCGGTGGTGGTCTCCACGGTGTGGTTGTTCAGGTCGAGGACCTTGACCTCTTTACCGTCACTGATAGCTACTCGGTCATCGGTGAGGGCAGCAAAATCAGTCACCGCGATCCCAGCATCAGCAGACCAGGAAGGCTCACCGGTTTGACTATTGCGAGCAGTAATAGTGTTACCGGAGGCCACCAGAACATCCTCACCAGCAGCAAACGGAGTGGCTTGGGGATTGATAGGAGTCTTCCAAGCAGCGTAAGTACCCCACCCGGCAGGAGCCTCAACCGGAAGCTGTGCAGGGTTGGGTTGATACTGCTCTGGTGCTACTTCTTGCTTGGGCTTGAGAATCCCTGTTGTTGGAATCAAAACAGCGACACCCAGCATGAGAGCAGCCGCGGCATAACCGGCAGTTCGTTTATTGAATCGAGAATTTTTCTCAAATTCATTAGCGTTCTTACGACCACCCGTTAGCGAGAAGAGCGGTTTCTTTTCTTGAGATTTGGGGTAGGTATAGACCTGATATTGACCGGGTTCACCACTGTATTTCTCATAGTCTTGCAACTCCCCTAGATGAGTATCAGCCACCAAGAAGAAGGGGTCTTCATCGCTGGTTTCATCGGTCGCCTTGACCTTGCAAATACTCAACCCCAAAGCGGCAGTAGTTTCTAGAGCAGCCTGTTCGGAGAGTTCCTGAATCGTTTGCCCCTCTTCCAGGGCATATTCTTTGCTGATACCAGGAGCCTTGACCGTCACCGTCTCATCGGTAGCAGTGAGGTTAATGAGAGGAAAGTTCGGGACTTTCTTCTGCGGCTGAGAGGACTCATGCTCAGAGGAGCCAAAGAGAGAAAATTTCATGGTTCTAGTTCTCCTCAGAAGAAGTCACTTGCTCGCCAACGACTTCCCAGACCCCGGCGTGCTTTTCAAGGTAGACAATAATTTGGTCTTCCCCTCCTGCTTGTTGGGCGGCAGCATCGCGGGCTTGCCAATACCAGCTGGTGGTAAAACCACGCACAGCTTTATCAGCGGCCACGTCCTGATCGACATCGCCCACCGTACGGTTCACTGACGGTACGGAGTAGGCTTCAATTTTCTTGGCCTGAGCGAAAGCGTTCTGGGAAGAATTCTTCACCCCAGCAGCATCTTTCTGGGTCTCCAACCATTCTTTGCTCATCAAATCCGAGGCCCGCAGCACAGCATCAGTCTTGTTGGTATCGAGAACCGCATCCCAGCAGTGGGTGATGTAGAGGTAATAGTAGGCAGTCGAAGAAGCATCAGTGCGGTCAGCTTTAGAAGCTGAAGGGCAGGACCCGGCGGCCAGCTCATAGGACTTTGACGGTGAGGGCGTCGCAGTTTCAGCAGGAGCCGACGAAGAGGATGCGCTACTAGAGGAAGCGGCACTGACCGGAGGCGCAGGAGCAGGTTCATCCTGTTGTGCGCACCCAACCCAAACCAGCAGGGGCACGAAGGTGATGGTCATGAGGAGGAAGAATAAGCGCGTGAGTTTTTTCATTGTCCTGGCCATGCTCCTTTTTCTTTAAGGATGGGTTCAGGGTTAATGGCTGAACCGTCGTAAGGGTTGAAATTTAATCCGGTGTAGTCTTCACCGGGCTTGTGAATCTCAAAATGCAAGTGAGAGATGACCAGGGCACCGACAGAGCCAGCATGGTTGGATTCCCGTCCCAGCACCGTGCCTTTTTTGATTTTCTGACCGGCTTTGACCTGGTAATCATCCATATGGCAGAAGGCCAGACGGAAGTGCGGTTTAGCGGTAGTAGTTCCCAGGAGGCAGCCGTCTTTCTCATAGAGGCCGGTGATGGTCAGGTCGGTCGGGGCGATGACTGTTCCTTGGGGGCCGTAGCCTGAGCCTGTGGCAAGGTCTACCCCGACGTGTTGCTGAGCCCACGAGGGGAGGCCCGGGACGTTACGGCCGCCGAAGCCGGAGGTGAACTGGCCTTTAGGTAAAGGGTTAGTCCACTCCCCTGGTCCAAGGTCGCCGTCCCATGCGACGGCTTTGCATTCTTTGGAGAATTTCATTTGGGATGCGCCCATGATTTTTTCGATGTAGTCACGGGTTTCGGAGAAGGGTGGGACGCCACCGTATTTTTCGACATTGCCCGGTCCGGCATTGTAGGCCGCGAGGGTGAGACGGATGAGCTGGTCGGGGTCATCTTTGGCTTGTGGTTGAACGATTTCTTTGAGTTTTTTCATGTAGCGACCCAGAGCTGGGATGGCATCGTCGGGGTTATTGACGTCACCGCCGTTGCCGTACATAACCCAGGTTTCATCAGTGAACTGGGCGATACCGTGAGCGACACCGGAAGAAGCGTCGGGGTTGAAGTTTGATTCGGCTTGGATTTGGGTGGCGATGATTTGTTCGGGGATGCCTGCTTCTTTGGAGGCCTCTTTGATGAGGTTTTGGTATTCCTCGGGGACATTGACAGTCTTTGAATCGTTTTTTGACTCAACTGAAGGAGCTCCACAGGTTCCAGATGAGCTACTGGTCTCATTTTCTGCGACAGAGATCAGGAGAAGAATGACGAGAAGGGGTATGAAGGTGAGTAGGAGAACTATTCCTAGGATTCCCAGGCAACCGATACCGCCTATGACTACGAGCCCTGTGCTGGTGCTCTTGTTGTTTTGGTTGTCGGCAACCATTTCCCCCTCCTTTTTGTAGCTTTTATGGATATTTAATAACTATATAAGTTATTTATATACTGTATGCATCATTAAATGCTAATTTCACGCTACTTTGGGGGGATTGTTGCGATACTTTAAGGCGTGCCATACATGCTAGAGATCCTCAACCAGCCAGCGCAGATTCACAAGACTGCCCTTATCTACGGAAACACCTTGCGATTAGGAATACTTCACTACCTCAATCAAGGTAGCTATTCCCGCTCAGAGCTTTCTGATTTGCTGGGAGTAAGTGAGGCAAACCTTTCGCGTCAGATTAAGTTCCTGAATGATGAGGGGCTCATTATCACCACCATCCTGCCGGGACGCGGACGCCCCACCAGATACTCCTTAGATCATCAAGTGGCTAAAGAACTCGAACAGGCATTCCTTGAATACATCCACGGGGGAGAAATGGAAACTTCAAAGCAAAGCCCGGCATAGCGCAGACCTCAATTTCCTTCACACTGACCTGCCTCCGGCGTCGGTGACAGGCAGAGAAACAGGGTACGCTTTTCACCTTGGCAACCTTAACACGTTGCCAAAGGTTACCGATGAGTACTGGAATAAGTGGTGACTACTCAAATGAGGCCTTGCAGAATCTCGTAACCCACACACCTTTGACTAGTTAAAAGACTTTTCCCAGGAAATCTTTTTGAGCTTCCTTCGGACCTAAATTTGTATACTTTTTGGGCTACAGCAACCTTCCCGCTTTCCAAGACGCCACCGAAGAAAAACCCTGCAGGACACATCAAGGGAAGATTCTGGCCCGATTTCGCCTTGCCGCACGTTCGTACAGAGAGGGTGAACCATTCCGGACAGCCAGGGAAAATGAGCTACTCCAAAATCCTATAGGCGAAAAAATTTAAGAAACATTCAGAAATTACCTAAAGCGATATCGCACTTAAGGTAATATGGATTTTATGCCAATCGAACGCACTAAAAGGGTTCCCACTCGTGGGAGCAAAGCGCAACAAACGACGCTTCGCATCAATGCTGAGGTCAAGGATGCGCTCTCGCAGAAAGCAGAAGAGTACAACGTCTCGTTCTCTTATCTTGTGAGTTCCTTCTGCGCGGAAAAGCTAGATATACCCGGTTACGAGTTACCGGAGAAAAAAGTCAATACTTAAAAAGTCGAGCGGGTTAGATGCTTGCAACATCTAACCCGCTCAAAAGACTAAAGAATCCTGCCTAAAGTTTGGCCACTTACAGGATTCATTTACAAGAAAACAACTCAAGAGGAAGAAATGAACCTTCATCCATATTCACCACCAAAAAAGGTGGAGGAGGTGTTTGATGTCTAGTTTACCAGTAAAGCAAGACAATGGCACTATTAATTACAGCAATCGCACCCCTTCTTACTCACACGTAGTTAACACACCCTCCACCCGTCAACAACGAGCCCGAGCACACTACGTCAAACGTCCCCAAGGCGCACTCCCCCATTGGGAGGAAACAGCGCTGGCAAAAGCTACTGCAATCCCTGATGGTTGCAGTTGCACAGTTCTAGAGGATTATTGGCTTCAAGCAGTGGAGCAGGTTGTTGACTTCACCTGCCGTCGAGCTGACTTCACGAAGAACTTCCGCAACATCTGCAAAACCATCGCACGTTTCCTTGATCGTAATACCGGTATCGTTCGCATTACCTGGGAAACTCTCTCAAACCTCACTGGCACAAGCCGAGCTACCATTGCCCGTGTATTGCGCACCCTCAAATCACACCATCTTCTAGGTGTAATCGCATCCGGCCGTAGCGCAGAAAAAACACCCCGTGGCCAAGAACAGCAGAACCTCGCGCCCGTCTACACCTTATTAACCCCCGCTCCCCCAGCTAATCAACAGCCCGCCGATGACGATTATTTCTATGATGAAAACGGAAATCTCTTCATAACTGACACCCCCTCTCCTTTAAGGGACGAAAAGATTTCCTATAACAGAGCAAAGGCAACCGGGGCTTTCTCAACCTTCTTCAAACAGCAATATGCACGCTATGCAGCAGCTCATCACAAGGATTTAGAACGTAAGCGTCAGTACCTAGAGACTTCATACGCTACTCAGAAAGCACATCAACAGGCTCTAACTCACCTAGCACGCGTTCTACAGCATCATTGCTATGACTTGCGTGCTATGAGTGCACGCGCCATCGTGGAGGCTACTCAGCCTTTCTTTGAAGCTGGCTGGAGTGTACGCGATATTCTCCACGCATTAGAGCATCGACCCAACGGCGAACTTTGGCAGACTAAAGGTGCAGCTGGAATGCGATCAGTCAAAAGCTGGTTGAAGATTCGTCTGGCTGCGTGGATGAACGATGAGGTCATTCTTGATTCCATCACTGTGGTTGAAGAGAGAGCACATCAGCAGAAACAGACCCAAAGAGCAATATCTACACCACCTGCCAAACGTGGTTCACCCATGCCTCGCGAGGTGAAGCGCAAGCTGAAAATCATGGCGCATGGTGAGAGAAAAGCACGTCACCTCTTCCCTGAACTGTTCTAAATAAACATATATACAGCTGTATGTATTGCCATACAAATAAATGTATGGTTGTATGTACTTATGTATAGCCGTATATACATCAGAAAGGTAAAAGCATGAGAATCGCTATTGCCACCACCAAAGGCGGCGCAGCTAAAACCACGACAGCCATGCTTCTGGCAGAAGCAGCAGGCAGAGCCGGATACACTTCACGCGTAATAGATTTAGATCCACAAGGTTCGGCAACAGAGTGGGCCGAAGTTGCTGACCAAGCAGGCGACCCGCTGACTCGCTTTGACGTCACCTTTGCTATCAAACCGGTACTTAAAAAAACTCTAGACGCATCACCCCAAGACTGGGTTTTTATTGACACGCCACCGGGAGATTCAGCAGCTATTGATGAAGCTATTAGACTTGCTGATTTTGTCATCGTCCCAACCCCGGTAGCGCCCGAGGACTTTAACCGTGCAGTTAAGACCCTCAATGCCATCGACAAACCTGCAGCCTTACTGTTGTGCCATTGGAATAAGCAGAACACCAAGATGTACGAAATTGTCAGGTCCCAAATCCAAGAGGGCGACCTAATCGCTTTTGATGCTGAAGTACCCAACAAGCAACAGTTGCAGAACTTCTGGTATGCCAATACCAGCAAGGGCGACCTCGGTGGATATCAAGATGTTTTTACAGAGCTCTCTCAGACCCTCAAAGCTCTCAACTCATAATTAACTAATGTACATATATAAGTATGTATGGTTATAAGTATATACATATATAGGATAGGTTGAACAAGTGAATTCAAATATGGGGGATCGCCTTAAGGCAGCTCAAGCAAAGAAGAAGCAAGAGCAGAATGCAATGAGCGTGGAGAACACTTTTAAAAGCTCCAAAGATGTAACTAAGAAAGATACGCGAAAGTTCACTTTTAACTTGGATGCAGACCTCTATCAGAAATTGCGTCGAGAGGCTTTTGAGAAAGAGACTGACATGACAAGTCTTGTTAACTCATACTTGCGACAGGCTCTACAGTAGTAGGTAAGCCATGTGTATGGTTATACATATGACCATATATATGGTACATAGTGGCATCATGCTGTCGTAAACAAAAGAAGCAACTACCTGAAAAGGTAGTTGCTTCTTTTGTATTTAGGAGCGTTCTTCTCTGTGCTCTCTTTTGATTCGAGAAACTGTAGAGCGAGAAACGTTGAGATCCCGATATGCATGAGACTCCTCGGCATATCGTATAAAAGTCATATGCGCATACCACCTGGGTTATTGTTTTGCCTCGAGAACACCCGCCCGGCAGGAAGACCTTGGTTCAAGAAGTAATTTCTCTTGGGTCTGATTCTGCACGGACCTTCTAAGAACCCATCCTTAACTCGTATCTAATACAACTCACTGCCTTGAGTCTTCACCGAAGAATCGTCTTATCTGTTGGGCTTTTTCTAAACCTGTTACATTTTGACTTAGACAGAGAATAGTTCTGAATCGTGGAAAAGTCCTTTGCCGCACGGCAATGAGCTGCTGGCTATCTTCGGTAGCCCGCTTGATGATGCGAAGGACTAAAGCTTCATCAAATATCATGCCTGGTTCTGTAAGAAGCGCTGTTTCAGAACCGTGAATGGAGATATTTAATTGCAGAGATGGAAATTTTTCTTTGAGGTATTTTTGCAAGTCAGGTAATAATGCAACAAGGGGGATGAAGGTTTCTGTAGTATCTCCCAGGATTAACATGACGTGGGCAATTGGGAGATGTAAGCGTCGTTGCCTGTTTTGGTGATTTCGATGCAATCGGTTTATTACTTTACCGATTTGGAGTGCAAATTTAGTAAGGGTAAGGAGCAGCTTCGAACTTGCTATGAGAGGACCTCCTGTAGCGGCTCCCATCCCAGGGGCTGGTTCTAGCGTGATAGGTAATCCTGAAAGGGCAATGAATTCCACCAGCTCTTTTCTGACTCCTTCCTGGGTTGATCCGCTGTAAGGAAGAGACTCACTTTCAGGAATCTCATGTGGTTTACCCCATTGTGCTGGCCTCTTTGAGGCTGGCGTAATAATAACTGAGGTGCAGATATAGCGGCGTTCATTCGATATATCGTTAGCGGAGGCAGCCATATTTACCTTTCATGTGGTTAAAGTTGGGGCTATAGATTACAAGGACTAGAGTCTGCTGGGCCTATTCGAAAATCGATCCCACTATTCGTGCTGAGGAGTTCTCTAGCCGTGCCCGTGCGTGGTCATACCGCCGTGTAGTACGCGGGTCCTTATGCCCCAGCGAATCCTGCAAATGATGCAAAGCTACCCCCATCTCCAAAGCTAAGGTGGCGTGAGTATGGCGCAACACATGCGCAGATACTCTCTTTCTAATCCCAGCTTCCAGCGCTAGTTTGCGCAGTAAACCATCCACGTTACTTCGCTGCCAGGGTTTGCCGGTGCGGGTGATAAAGACCAGGGTTGAATCCCCTTTATTCTCTAGGTTTTCTACTTCTCTACCGGTAGTTTGGGTGAGCTCGCGCAGGTTTCGCAGCGTATGCCCCGGTAGGTAAACCGCGGATTTTTTGCCGCCTTTACGAGTAATCAGCAGCCGCCCTTCAGATATATCAGATTCCCTGATATTGAGGGCTTCGCTGATGCGCAATCCAGTGGTCAGGAGCAGGTTCACGAGGGTTTGGGCTCTTAAAGAGTGCTCGGTAGCAGCGTCGAGGAGTCGGAGTGCTTCGCGTTGGGTGAGGGCCTCTGTGGCGGTGAAGTCGGGGTCGATGGTGGGTCTTCGGATGTATTCGGCCGGGGATTTGTCAATGACTTCATCCAGCAGCAGGAATCGGTAGAAGGCTGAGATCGCTGCCAGCCGCCGCGCAACCGATGCGTTCGAGTCGGTGGTCTTTTCGTGGACTCGAGAGAAAACATCCAGGTGGGTTCGGCCTACCTGCAGTAGATCAACACCTGCTTCGTCCAAAAAGGTGCAGAAGATTTTCAGATCATTGAGATAAGCCTGCTGAGTATTTTCTGAAGTGTAGGAGAGCGCCCAGGAGGTGAGGTGCTCGCGGTATTTCACGAAATTCGGCAGCGTTGAGCTCGCTTCCACCAACTCTGATGTTTCACTGGTGATTTCAACAAGCTCACTGGGCATTAACTAGACACATCCTCAATAAATAGCCGTTTTGAGACCTACACCACTAAAAAACCAGCGTGGAACTCCCTTAACCCATTTTATGGTACATAACGTACATTATGAACCATAAATTATTCTGGTTATTGAAATATAACACAGTTAATATTGAACTGCTCTTATCGCGTTGTATTCAGTAGGTTATAGCGATGAACGATGCCAGGATTACTCGCTCTATCAGGCTTATATATAAGGGTGAAACCCAACAACCCATCATCCATTAGGAAACAGCCGTGTCAGACAGTTCCTTTTACACTCAAATAAACCGCTTAGAAAAATAAAAGCGAGCATCATTGAATTACATGATGCTCGCTTAAATAAATATTATCCAAAAGATATATATTGAAATAATATAATAACAAATGCGTCAAATGTAATATATTTAACAGTATTTCTGATGTTTTTCTTTTTTGCTAGACGATTTATTAAAATTTATTTTATATGATCTAATTCCCTATAGCGGAAATCATCCTATCCATATCACCATCTTTTAGCTGTCCTCCTAACACCCCGAAGGTATCTCCTCAATAATCAAGAAGATTCCTTCTAGAGATATGCTTCTAATCTTTCCCTCCTGGTTTCTGTGCGCCTCTTGTAGCATCTTTTGCCAACTTCATGAATCCACGTACGCACTGCCATATAAAAAATAAGAAGCAGATAATTACTCCGCATAGCCCCACATAGTACCCAGTACTTCCCACAGGGACTCTAGGAAGCAAAAGAAAAGATAATCTCATAAACCCTAGCCAACTAAGGAAAAAAATTGGAAGATTTACATATTTGAAAGGATTTAACATACTAAACCTTTATGTAATGAATGACTAATAATTTAAACAGGCAGAGGAATTTCGCCCGTAATCATATAGCTGGCCCCAATTCCTCCTGCAAAGAATTGACCATCGGAGAGAGGGTTTTCTTCAAAGCTTATTCAAGAGTGTTGACGGTCCGAGAGATGGTCGGCGGGGAGGTGTTGAACAGTTCCGCAAGGAGCTCTTCGGTTATGTTATTCCTATGATAGAGCAGAGTCGCTTTCTGAGCTTGAGGCAGGGTGAGTGCTGTTGGGCTGCCGCCTGGCTTGCCCCAGGTGATGT
This sequence comes from Microcyclospora tardicrescens, assembly GCA_003012245.1. NCBI lineage: Eukaryota > Fungi > Ascomycota > Dothideomycetes > Capnodiales > Microcyclospora > Microcyclospora tardicrescens. The sequence continues at coordinate 20,903 of PXOE01000205.1, read as the reverse complement.
GGTGGGTGAGGGCTGTGAGCAACATGGTGAATTGCTGGTGGATGAGGCCGGTTGTACGCTGGTGTGGCAATGGTCTTCTCTGGTTGGCTGAGTTTATTTAGTCGAAGATTTAACTCTCATTGTGCCACTGGTGGGGCCGATGTTTAGTTGGGGGCGCCCCTTAGGAATAAGCCTCTGAGTTGGGAATTAATTAATTCTCACGTCTGCAAAGTTTCTCACCCTTACTTTTTCAGCAACTTCTAAAAACAGAGGGTCCTCAGGTGAAGCATTTATATAAAAGAGAGACTCATCTTTATTAGTCATATCTCCACCCCAGGAAACTATCCCTTCATAGTCTTTGAGTACTTCTTGAATTATCTTAATTTCATATGCAAAATAGGAGTCAATAGGCATAGAAGGTCGGATTTGAAGCGCAGTACCGGATGATAAATTAGAGTAAGGGGTTTGAATCGCCTCTTCGGTTTTAGCTTTCCATCCCGAAATTTCCCCGGGTTTAATATCTTTCACTCGATAATGCATCTGACGCACCAAATCCGAAAGAATGATGTTCACATCCCCGATTCTCATCTCACAGCTGGAGCTGATCCCTGAAATGTCACATTTTTCAATTGTCGAAACTTCATCAGCTGGATTTTGCACGGGCCATCCATTGAGCGAAAATTCATAATTATCTTGATTTAACTGGCTCGCCTGAGCAGGGGGTTGAGAAGAAACAACTGGGCATATTGCAACAGTCAATGAACCCGCAATAAATTGTCTACGATCTAAATATTTAAGAAACACTTGCAACACCTTTACAAATAAGAAAAATTGAGGGAGCTAGAAAAATTATATAAGCCAGTAGTTTTATGAATAAATTTCGATATATTTTATAAATTTTTCTATTGGCGATGTAAAAAACACTTACTGCCAAGAGGAGAGAGGGTAAGAAGAATACAAAAATATATAAAACAGGATTCTCTAACCTGTCGGACACATAGTAATTATTCAAAGGACCAATATATTCTATATAATACTGGACTAGTATAAAAGATGGAACAATGAGTAATAAGCTGGAAGCTATATTTCCTAATACCCAACCTAAAGCATATCTTATTTTCATTGCGAATTAGCCTCGGCAAAGAGTATTATAATTTTCCAGAACATCATAAACGCCTTTTACTTCTTTAGAGTACACTTCGGCCTTAGGTCCGACTCCGTTATAGCGTCCAATGAGCGCTTAAATATCCGCTGGCTTCATGGAGAGACTAGGTCTGGGAACCCCAATATCGTTCGCATCCCAAAAATGCAAATATGCAGTACATTTAATATTAAAATCAATATCATCTTTTAATTTAAACCAAACAGTTCTTAAGTCTTTTATTGGATCGAACAAATTACCGCTTATTATTTTCTTAGATACACAATAATTCCACCCAGATATTGCTGAAGATGCAAAAATTTGTCCCCATCCGGTTGACGACTCACTTTTGGCACCCACGATGACTGCATCGTCAGCTGCGATATCAGTAGGATTCCACTTACGTGACTCCCAAAGAACCGGGGCTTGTATCAAGGCCTTTCTGATACCCAGCTCTCGAGCTAGATTTGTAATTAAAATATCCTTTGAGAGGATGCGGTTAAAGGCCATGGTGGTAGTCACTCCACCTAAAGTAGCCCAATCTCTGTCTGTCCAACCATCGCCCCCAGTTTCAGGCACTCCAATGGATACTAGATATTTTTGTAAATCTTTTAGTAGCGCATCTTTATATAGTTTTTCGTTAAAGAAAACATCAAGTTTTGATGAAACAGAAGTTCGGTTATAGGTATTTTGCCCAATATCTCGACCTGAAGAGATATTCTTATCAATCTCAATCAAAGAGTCACCAGTTCCAACACTTACTGTATCAATCTGATCGAAAGCCCAGTTAGTGGGTAAAGGGTACCCTAAGTTACCGGAGAAACCACTTGACATATCACACACAAAGCTAGTCGAAGAGAGCCCTTCATCGGAAACTCGTTGGCAGACATTCCTGGCACCATATATGCCCACCTTGTAACCCGAACTTGAAAGAAGCGCATTATTGAGTGCTCGGAAATACGGAAGAACATTAGAGGTGACTTCACCGTCTAAAGCATCATAATCAACCGAGAAGTAGATTATCGTTCCGTCTTTGAAACCAAACTTCTTAGCCCAGAAAGTTGCGTCTTCAGCATCCTGAGCACCCTGAGCAGGGGTGAAATAGTCTACAGAGTTATTAAAGGTCTGATAGATGGGGAAACATCTCAAACCATTTGATGCAATCGTAGCGAGTTCCCCAGGTTGTATCTGCTTTTCTAAGAGATTCTTTGTAGAAGGATTATAGAGATAGCGCCCTACATATCTATACCCTGCCGCATATAAAGCTTTAGCTCTGGCATCAGTAATTTTAGTAACACCATCACAAGCAGAACCTGCTCTGCTCTGATCTCCATAGGAAACAAGCAAAGAGCTCCATGTGGCAAAATCAGCCTTCCCTGTTGCTGGAAGCTTAGCGAATGTCTGGAACGCAGTAACAGCTGTTGAGACCTCTGCTGTAAAAGATCCAAACGCTACACTTCTTTTATTGAGAATCATCGCTGCTGTGAACAGCTGAGCCCAGATACCAGTGCTGCCCACTTGAAGTACGTGATTTTTCAGAGAACTCTGGGTACCAGGGCCAAAGACTCCATTCGCTACCCCATCAGCCATTCCAGCCTCATATTGAATGGCGAACAGCATGCATTGCGCTACGGTTCGGGAGTGATAGCCTTCTGCCGGAATGATTTGAAAATCTCTTCTTTTAACATATCGTCCATTCAACCACTGTTGAATTTGACGGATGGAAGGATTTCCTCCGGAGATTAAGACATAAGGGTCCATGTTAAGTAACCCTTTAAATACTTTAGGCTCTATTCCTGATCCTGGCAGAGCGCTGGAGACACCCATGTCCTTCTTTAATTGAGTCACTGAAGCTTGGACGGTGGGGTTATACGTCCCGTCGATTTTTCCTCCGTCGTAACCTTTGCAGTAAAGACCTGATTGGATAATTTTGAGGATATTTTCGGGGGTTTTTGTACTTGCATTGATAACGGGAAACTTTGTTTGCAAAGTAGAAAGGGTCGTTGGGCCGAAGCCGTCGGATAAATTTGTGATTCCTAGTTCGTGTTGTAGTGCTCTCGTGAGAGCGTACATGACGGTCCAGCTGGTGTTTCCGTTTTCTGGTACAGCTGCGATTCCGAGCGTAGCGCCCTTGTTATAGGTGGAATTGATGAATTGTTGTGCTTTTAGTACCATTAGGTCGCTCATTGAGCCTCCAGATTTTTAGATTGATTAGAGTTAACGATACTTGGTGTAGGTCGTATGCGAGCTGATCTGAGATGATTAGTAGCTTAAACTTGTCGCACATTGTCTGGGGATCAAATATATTGTGCTGAATCCGTATAGAAACGTTTATCAAAACCGAACGTTTTTGACAGGGGTTAGGCGAAGGGTTGAAAAACGGCTCAAAACGCCTGTTTCTCCCTGTCAAAAGTCATAGTCAAAACTCTAGACGGTCATAACCAGCCCTGCACCCCTTTTTGACAGGATTCTGAAAAATACGTGTAGCTTATTCATCATTCTTCGCGAGATTAGAATATGGGCTCTAAAAACTAAGAGACGCCACCGTATAGTGGCGTCTCTTGAGCTAACCGCCGCTGCCCATATCTGATGAACAACGCCCCTAGCTTACGACAGCAGATTTGAAACCACCGGTTTTAGGGCGGCGTCTTCAATTTACTTCTCGCGAGGGACGAGGCGCTTTAACAGTGCGGGGAAGAATAAAACGATGATAGCCACTATCAACACTGCATCGGCTATATCTCTGTTGGCTGCAATACCTGCCCAAGCGGGAAATGATTTGTACAGAGGGGAAATGATGAGCAGAAGAGTAAGAGGGCTAAAGAGGAACCAATAGTTGCGCTCTGTACGGGGGAGAGGTTTTTTACCAGAGTGTAAATAGCGCGTACAAGACGGATAAGACCAAGAGCTGCAACACAGTTTCCTATGAAAAGGGCAGCGGATGAATATATCTCGTTGCCAGGGTTGAAGCCGTAGAAAGCAAAAACTGTGATGGCGGCAAGGATAAGTTCGGCGAAATTATCGAGAGCGGGGCTGTGTCCTTTTACTTTATCAAAGATGCTGTAGTTGGCCATGTAGCCGGGGGTGTGAAAGTTGATTTGCTGGTTGGTGAAATAGGTAAGGGTTCGTTGGAGAGCGTAGATTGCAACCATTGCAAGGAAGAAGAGAGCTGCTCGTGTGGGAGTGTTTTTGTCCCAAGGCATCGAGGAGGCGAAGCAGAAAATGATGAGAACCGAGCTAATTGCTCGAATGAGGTAGGTCAGAACCCACCATGCTGCGGAAGCCTTATTGTGAGCTAAGGGATGTTTGATGTAGGGGATAGTTTCTACCATTGTGGGTTGCTCCATTTCGGTACTTTAGAGAGTCGGGAAATGTTGGCTCTTCCTAGATCAAGCTCTCGCGCGATGTCTGCTCCTGAGCGGCTTTTGAGAAGTTGGGCTACGGCTGCGGCTCTGATTGCTGCAATTTTTTTAGATTGTTTGTTGAGGTCTTCTTGAAAGGTACCGAGTCTTTTGATGACTTCGATAAGACCGCCTTCTTCTTCAGCCCAGCCTGGGGGCAGGTGGTCGAGCTGTTTGAGAAATTGCTCGGGGGTGATCTCGTGTAAACGCAGGTTACCTATCTTCGGCTCGATGATTCTTCTGGCGACTTCTTCATACCGGTCGAGGGTGCGGGGCGAGAGATCACGAGCCTTAGTTTCTTCCCACCAGATGGAGATGAGTTGCTTGACGGTCGCGGTGTTGGTGAGCCCGTTGGTGGGGCGGGCGCGGTCACGGATTTTTTGCGCGAGGGCTTGCTGTGAGCCGGTTTTAGTGGTTGCTGATGCTTCAAGGAGTCTCAGTTTCCCGTCGTAGTCACGGTATCTGGTGCGCGATACCCATTTCTTGCCGGTTTTTCTGGTGCTGACGGCGCCGTGAGTGCCGAGTGGTGTAGGTGGTCTCATGGTTTCCTTTCAGGTAAAGAAATACCCCGGCGACGTTGCCGGGGCACCAAAATCACTGAGCTTCGATGGTGTTCTCCAAAACACCATCCCCCAAGTAATGACCAATGGTTACAGCGGGATACCCCTGCTGACCCGCTGAACGCAATTCGGTTTGCATAGCTACACATTTCATGTCGCCACTTTGAGAGAAAGCCGCCTCATTGAGGTATTGCCCTATTTCGGCGGAAACATCTTCCGAGAAATTACCTGATTCAGTGGTGGCGTAGTTTAGTGACCTCCATACGTGTGGGTGGCCGTTTCCGTTATCTTCAGTGGTGATTACGCCTGTTTCCATGAGCTGTTCTCTGAGTGCGCCTTCGGAGCAGAGCGCCCCCCATGATCCAGTTAGCCCTGTGCCTTTGACGGATTCGTTCATTTTTTCTTGGTCGTTTTGGGGGAGTATGTAGAAGATGATGTCGTTTCCTTTGAGGGTTGTTCCTGCGAATACTGTTTTGTTGGTTTCAGGTATTGCTTCTACTGGTGTTTCAGTTGGTTTCTGCGTAGGTTCAGTGGTTTGTGTAGGAGCGCTTGATGATGTAACGGTGGCTTCTGATTCAGGGGTGGCTGTTACGGTGACGGTTTTTTCTGGTGTTGGTTCGTTTGTTGAGCATCCGGTGAGTGCGACGAGTGCTAGTGCGGTGAGTGCAAGTGATTTTTTCATGGTGTCTCCTTTATGGGGTGTGGTGTTTGATGTAGGTTTCAAGCAGTTTTGGGGTTACGCCTAGCTCGTAGGCGAGCTGAGCTGGGTTGTCACGGTATATGCGTGCAAGCCTTAGGTATTCATCAGCGTTTATGAGTCGTTGCGCGGCGATACGGTCGGCGCGTGCTTCTGCTTTGGGGGATAGGTGGTGGGGGATTAGTGGCGGGTCGTATTGGGCGTGCACGATTTCGTGGGAGAGTGTGCAGCGTGCTTTGAGTTCTGTTTGGTGTGGTTTGAGGATTATGAGTCCGTTGCCTGCCCATAGTCCTCGGTTTCCTTCGCCGGGGTCCCCCTCGATGACACGCAGACCGAGTTGGTCTGCGTGTCATCGAGGAGGTGAAGCGATGGAAATCCCATTCAACTCAACTTCTCTTGACCGCTTGAAATCAATCAAGGGGTTCCGCTGGGACTACGAACTTGCACAGTACTTGGAAGTAGACCAGGGGACGATCTCAGACTGGCGCGCTGGCCGGGTGAAGCCTAAGTACAGCACAGTTATCCGCCTTATGCGTGGCGGGTTAACTCTTTCTGAGATCGCTGGAGAACCTGAAGTTGCCGCTCAGAACGCGGCTTAATTATCCCCTTACCGTTCGCGGTTCGGGTAGTCGAAAGGACAAGCAATGTTCTCACTGGACATTGACCGTTCGCAGACTAAGACAGTCATCAAGGCTCTGCTCTTGGGTATGTCTCGTGCGAATGGTGGAAGCCTCAGCACGTCCGCCGCTGACAAATGGGCGAACAAGATAAAGCAAGGCAAGTTCGACGCTGATTTGGCGCGTGAATTTGCGAAAGTGATTGGTTACAGCGACCCGACAGGGGAGCGAGCCACAAGCAATGTGATGCGTGAACGCGGTTTTTCGTTCGCGTAAGCAAAAGCCCCGCTGGTGGTGAACTGCACCCCGTTTGTTGGACTTACTAATTAAGCTACCAGCGCGGGGAACTGCGTGGGGTTGAACTTAGTGTGAAAGACCCGATACTCAATCGGACTCACCCCGCCAAGTCGTTCCTGTCTACGCTGGTAGTTGTACCAACGGATGTAGTCATTGATTTCATGTTCCAATTCGTTGACACTGCTGAAAACCCGCCCCCGATACATATCATCTTTCATATGGCCGAAAAAAGATTCCACTGGTGCATTGTCCAAGCAATTACCTCTACGAGACATCGACTGGGTAATACCGGCCTGCTTCAACCGGTGGACAAATTTTTTGTGCTGATACTGCAATCCCTGATCAGAGTGAATGATCAGATCGGCGCCGAACGTCCTCGTCGCGAGAGCATTGTCTAGGCTGCGCATCACAAAACGCACCGTTGGACTGGTAGCCACGCTATGTCCGACGATTTCACCATTGAAAACGTCTTTAATCGCCGACAGGTACACCCTGCGTCCAGCTGCCTGAAACATCGTGACATCGGTCAGCCATAGATGGTTGGCTTGGTTACGGTCAAACCTGCGCGCGACAATATTTGGTGCCACCTGCCCTGGAGTGCCACGGAAAGAGCTATAACGCTTAACCCGAGACTTACACCGTCGACCTGCGGCTTTGAGCAAATGGTAGACAGTCTTCCGGGAGAAGTGGTGGCCTTTATCACGTAGCTCGTAGCGAATACGGCGGTAGCCGTAGACGCCATGGTGGCGGTCAAACTCATCTGCGACAAGTGCCAGACGAGGATCAAGATCTGTGTAGCTGGGATCCTCAAATTTCAGTTGCCAATAATAGTAGGTTGATCGTGGTAGCTTCGCGATATCAAGCAGGAGAGCCAGCGAATGGTCTTTCTTCAAAGTATGGATGATGCGTGCTTTATCCCGCCCTGAAGCCGTTACCGGCTGTCCTCCAGGGCGGCCAGTGCTTTTATGTAGGCGTTCCCCGCTTCTAGTCGATCAATACGGTGGTGGAGTTGCTGCTCACCGTTTAGTTCCACGCTAGGATTTTGGCGGGTGGGGCGTCCTTTTCGTTTGGAAGCCAAACCTGCAGTTCAGCGCCCGTTGACGGGTCGCTCTTCATTGCTGGTGGCTCGGGGGCGATCGGCACGGTCGCCATCCAACTTGCACGCCAACGCGGATGGCACGTTGCCGCATCCGCGTCGAAACCCAATCACGACTACATGCTTTCGCTCGGCGCGCACAAGGTAGTTGACTACGGCAACCCCCATTGGCGCGAGCAGATCCTGGAGTGGATGCCCAATGGCGTCGACGCTGTCTTGGCGGTGCAACCGGGCACCTCGGCGGAAAGTTTGCCCGTCGTGAAGGACGGTGGAACATTGGTGTCGATCTCCGGAGATGCACACATCTCCGAATGTGGCATACACATGACGGGGTCCCCTATCAAATGGACGTTCTCGATGATTTGGTGCAACTCATGGAGCAGATCGCCGCAGGGGAGATTCATTTGGAGCTTGAGCAGGTTTATCCGTTTGCAGATGCCCTGGCTGCCCTGGCGAAAGTACAGACCCGGAGGGCTCGAGGCAAACTCGTGCTCAGACGAGAGTAAAGCACATGGCCGAGGAACCATGCGGATTCAAGAAGGTGCTGCCTTGCCGAATTCTCAGCCGGTCCGGGTTATTTACAACTCTCTACCCCGTATTTAATTCATGGCTTGCGGGTAAGAGGCGGACGATGTTGAGCCGGAAGGGTTGGCATGTCAGACCGCCCAAGGCACGGGCACTGCTTGGGGCTCGGGACTACAGGGGGAGCATCTTGTACGGATGCTGATGACTTCTTCGAAGACGGGACTTGCTGCCACCGGCTACGGTTTGGCAGCGGCCACAGCGACCAGTTCGGCCGCGACTCCTGTCAATCGTCGAGGTCCTGACCAGACGGCCGTCAGGGGGCGGCTGATCCCTTGACCCTCAAAGGGAACGCGCAACAGGTCCCCGCTCTCGAGCTGGCTACGAAGGGCGAGTTCGCTCAGGGCAGCAGGACCCGCCCCGGAAGCAACAGCAACGCGCACCGCGGCGTTGCTGGCAAGCACCTGCACCGGCTCGACAGTGACGAACCCAGCCAACACCTCTTGCAGCGCCTCGCGGGTACCTGAGCCAGGCTCCCTGACAACCAAGGGGGTTTCCGCCAGCTCTTGCAAACCGATCCTGCTCGTACGGTTCGCCCATTCATGGTTGGGAGCGACAACTACCAGCAACTCATCCTCTTGGACGACCAGGGCATTCAACCGCACGGGAACGTTCGGGGTCTCAACGAAACCCAGTTGAAGAATGCCCCTTTGCACTTCTTGGAGAACCTGCGCCGAATTCAGCACCTGCACCTCGATGCGGACCGGCGGCAATCGACGTTTCAACTCTGTCAGCCAGACCGGCAGCAGGGTTTCTGCGATGGTCATGCTGGCCCCCACACGAAGTTCCAACGTTTCGTTGCTGCGGCTGGACCGTGACCAATCGTTGAAGCGTTGCCCGGCATCAAGTAGTTCACGGGCTTGAACAGCCAGCAACAACCCCAGTGCCGTCGGTTCCGAACCGCGGGGGCTGCGCTCAAGCAAAGCCGTTTTCATCCCCGTCTCCAGCTCCGCGATGGCTCGGCTTGCGTTGGGCTGCGCCATCCCCACTTTCCGTGCGCCAGCCCCCACGCTGCCTTCGTCCACCACGGCAACGAAGAGTTCTAGTACTTGAAGGTTCGGCCAAGCTTCGCTCATATCAAAAGCATATACCTTGATGCGAAATTGCCGTCTATCGGGCTGACGGGGATCAGTGAAGTATGGAAGTATGTTAACGCAAATACAACAGATAGATCCCATAACAACCCGCCGCGGCTCCTACGCACTGAAAAAATATTCCCCCGGGTTGCTTTTGTGTGCGGTCGCTGTGGCAATCGCGATGACCGTTAACGTCTTCCTTCCCGGTGTCAGCCCACTGATCGTCGCGATCGTGCTCGGCATCGCCCTGACCAACGTGGTTCGCCTACCCGAGTCCACGGCACCGGGACTGACGCTGGCTTCCAAGAAGCTGCTCCGATTGGGAATCGTCTTCCTGGGCCTGCAACTGGTGCTCTCAGACATTGTCTCCCTCGGTGCGCCCATGCTCGTGGTCATCGTGTGCATCGTGGCCGGAGGCATTTTCGGAACCATCCTGATCGGGCGGCTGATGAAGATGCGTCCCGCCCAGGTCCTGCTCATAGCATGTGGTTTCTCCATTTGCGGCGCCGCCGCTGTGGCCGGAGTCGAAGGGGTCACCGACTCAGACGAAGAGGACGTGGTCACCGCCGTGACCATGGTGGTCATCTTCGGCACACTCATGATTCCGGCGATTCCCTTGCTCGGCCAGCTGCTGGGCATGGAGCCTGAACTCAACGGCATGTGGGCCGGTGGCTCCATCCACGAGATCGCTCAGGTTGTCGCCGCCGGAGGAATAATCGGCGGCGGGGCGCTGGCTGTCGCCGTCATCGTCAAACTCGCCCGCGTCCTGCTGCTCGCCCCGATCGTCGCGATTTTGAGCATTCGCCAACGCCGGTCAGGAAACGTCAAACCCGATGAAAAGCGTCCTGCGATCGTCCCACTGTTCATCATTGGCTTCCTGGTCATGATCGTGCTCCGTTCCACACTGGACCTGCCCGAGGGCCTCATCCACGCAGGAAGCCTCGCGCAAACGGCTTTGTTGTCCGCCGCAATGTTTGGACTGGGATGTGGGGTGAAGATCCGCAACCTCATCCGGGTCGGAGCCCGCCCCTTCATCCTGGCTGCAGCCTCAACCATTCTCGTCACAGGCATCGCACTTGCAGGCATCGAACTCGTCCACCTCTGATAGGGAACCACATCCTGCAGTCCCCGCCCAAGCTGATACCTCGTCCGCCCACCACATGACCTTTTAGGAAGGAACCTGACTTGACATTTCTCACCGGTCCAGCTCCGATTATCGTCGGCGTCGACAGCTCCGATTCTTCAATTGCGGCACTGCGGAAGGCAGCCGAGCTTGCAGCATCACTGCAAACTCGGCTCCTCGTGATCACTTGCTGGACCGTACCGAACTTCTACAACGGCACCATTGAATTCGATGAAACAGCATTTGAGCGTGACGCCAAAGAACGACAAACCGCAGCCATCTCGAAGGCCTTCGAAAACGGCTGCCCCGTGCCAGCACAAAAACGCATAACCCACGGGCGCCCGGCAGCCGAGCTCATCAAGGCCTCAGCACAGGCCCAAATGCTGGTGCTAGGCACAAGGGGCAGACACGAATTTATCCATATGATGCTGGGCTCGGTCAGTCTCGAATGCCTCGGGCACGCCCACTGCCCCGTCCTAACCGTAACCCAAGGGCCACGGCCGTGAGCTCGACACCGGAAAATCTGCCTTCCGCACACATCATCCGAAAGAAGCAATGCGCAAGCCCACCCTTGCCCTAGTTGTGGCCGCCCTGCTGGCCGCCAGCACATTGGTTTCCTGTAGCAGCACCTTCAGAAACTGCGAAACATCCAGGAAGCACACTATCCGCAGAAACACCTGCCACGCCTTCGACAGAAGCCGAACCTTCGAAAATGTCAGCCGAATTAGCAGCCAAACTGGTCCCCAACAACGCCAGGGTGATCAATGATCCCGCCGTACCCGAAGCGACCCTGGTCCTATTCACTGATTACCAATGCCCCTACTGCGCCCACATGGACGCAGTGATCCAGCAGGCCAAAAACGACTACCACGACCAGTTACGCATCGTAGTGAGGAACTTCCCTCTGTCAATGCATGAGAACTCCAAAGTCGCCGCCCAAGCAGTGGAAGCAGCCGCAGAACAGGATGCACTGGAAGAAATATCGGCATACATCTTCGACAACCAGGACGACTGGAATGGCCGCCGCGCAGGAATAGCGGAAGTCTTCATCAATTACACTCAGAAACTCCATCTTGATCCAACGAAGTTTCGCGCCGACTTCGCCTCACAAAAGATCAAAGAGCGAGTCGAAAACGACCTGCAAGATGCCCTTGAACTTGGACTCGAAGGTACCCCCACACTGGTACTCGATGGCAGAATCCTGGCTGTAGACCCCACAAATTACCTCACGCTTCAAAAACCACTGGACCAGTCCCTGGCCGATTGAGCATTCAATCTCTCCAAGGGGTTATCTAGCACTGCAGCCGCGTATATGCGGCGTGTCCGCGGGCCTCCTAATGACACGTTCGCTCCCCGATCGGCAGACTGCTGCCTCGGTGAATTGGCGTTGCTCGCACAAGTTGGTGGCTTCGATTCAGGAGACGCCGCATATAGAAGATTCGCGAGGATACGGCTTCGCGTGGTCGTAAAAGGAGCTATTTTGACCCGGCGGGGCATGAAGAGTACCGAATATGCAGTGTTAGTTTCCCTGTCATTTCAAGGGCGCACCAAAACGGAATTGGCCACAGAGATTGGCGTTCCCCGCTCTCATATTGGGTTGATGATAAAAGACCTGTTGGAGAAAGAACTCGTGGTGGTCACCTCTGGTGAGGAGGTGGTTCGGAATCGTGTTTATGCTTTATCTGCTGCGGGGTTCCGGCTCCATCAGGAGCTGGCAGAGGAGATGCTTACGGTGGATCGGCAGCTTTTTGAGGGTTTGAGTGAGTTGGAGCTCTTTCAATTAGAGGATATTCTGGAGCGGATTCAGCGCAGAATTCCTTATGTGGTTCGTTAGTGCCCAATTTCTGTAGAGACGGGGTTTACCTGGTCAGAGACCTGTTCTATACGGGGTATGATTTCTGAATTTACCCTTGCTTTTCCCATAAAACCCTAGGGAAGGCCTTTATGTGGATAGTACCTTCAGAGCTTAATAGAGGGCACAGTCATCTAAGGTCAGTAGTCTTTTCTTCTACAATGAAAAGAAAGGAAACTAAGCATACCAACGAAACGAATAGGTTATGACTAATAACCCCCAAATCAGTCGACGCAATCTCACCAAAGGAGCCGCGTGGGCTGCTCCTGCCGTCTTAGCCACAGCAGGTGTCCCTGCTTACGCTGCCTCAGCTACAGTTGCAATCACATCTTCTACTTATTTCGCTTCAGCGGTTGCATCAGGGCAAACCGTAACCCCTTACTCTTGTGCCGGTAAGGTACAGCTCCAGATTAGTCAGCAAAGCACTCAAAACTCATACCTGACTATTAGCAATATCAAAAGCACATCTAGGGTAACTAACCTTAAAGCCTCCTACTGGTTGCCGGTGCAGTCAGGAACAACATTCACCCGAGTTGCTAACACTTCAACGTGTTGGAGCGTTCCAGTAGCTAGCGGTAAAACCACGACCTATAACGGGGTGGTTTTCCGTGAATACACTTCAACTTATACGTGTCCTATTACGGTTTCGGGTACGTCGTGGACTCAGCCTACGAGTTCGAATTTTAATTTTGTCTCCTCCTGTCAATCAGGGTCAACCTTGCCCTCGCGGATTTATCATTATGAGCAGTCAGCGACTGTGACTTCTGCTTCTGGTGCGGTGGCTACTGCGACGAAGAGTAATGGGTGGAGTAATACTTTTTAGTACGGGGGATGAGGAGGCGAGGGAAGCCTTCATGTGGCTTAGAGTGCGAGGGTGGATAGGTGAGTTGAGTAGTTCTGTTCCTCTTCCGTTTTTCTTGCTTATGAGCTAAGAGCGCCACCTTATCTGATGCGACTTCTTGGGCTCATCGTCGCTGTTGGCCGTATCTGATGAGCAACAGCGATAATGATTTCAGCTAGCTTGAGCAGAGCTTATTTTGTCAGACCCCTGGTCTATAAAGAGGGGTATAGTTTCTCAATTTCCTTCTCCTGCCCAGGACTATCAGCAAACCAAGATAGATCTCAACAAGATACTCATCAAGGACCGCGCCAATACGTTTGTGCTGCGAGTTTATGGGGACTCTATGGAGGGTGCAGGTATCTATGACCAGGACGAGATTATTGTGGACCGCACGATAAAACCGCGCACCGGCAAAGTTGTCGATGTTTCACTAGATAGAGAGTTCACGGTCAAACGGCTAGGAGTAGATAAGCAAGGTAAGGGCTGGTTGTTGCCCGCTAACCCAAAATACCCTGCTATTGCTGTTGGCCCGGAGTCTGATTTCTCCATTTTTGGTGTGGTGACGTATTGCTTGCACAAACCTATTGAAATCCCCGGATGATGAAGGAGGAGCCGTGATGAGTAAGACTGTGGAGCAACGTTTCTTCTCTCATGTTCTCAAGGGTCCGCAGCCTCATCATTGTTGGCTCTGGTGTGGAGCTGTAGGGGATGACGGGTACGGCCGTTTTTGGGTGAAAGACCCGGTAACGGGTAAACAGCGTGTTTTTCGTGCTCATCGTTTCGCTATGCAGCTCGTTTTGAGTAGAGAGTTAGAAGCGGATGAATATGTCCTTCATCGGTGTGATAACCCGTTGTGCGTGAAAGCAACCGCGGACGAATCAACGCATCTGCGGTTAGGGGATCATTCTGTGAATATGGTCGAGCGTTCGGAGCGGGGGCGTTCTAATTTTCAGGCTCTTCGTTTGGGTAGTAAAAAGGAACGCGCCGCTGCGGCGCGTTCGGTTCGTGATGCTGTTCTGTCAGGTGGGTATGACCATGAGTTAGTGCAACGCTTTGTGCGTGAACTGGATGAAGGCCAAGATACCCTGTTCTAAGAAAGAACGTCTTGGTTGCCTTGTACGTCCTCGCTGGGGGTAGCGTCCATTTTTCCGAGTTTACGAACATCACCTGTTGAAATATCTAGACGTGAAGCAATTTCTGAATTATTCACGCCTTCATCCTTGAAGCGTCCGATAACCTTGGCCTGTTCAACCTCAGAGTCTTTCTCAACCTTAACCAGCTGCGCGCGCAATTCTTCAATCTTGGCTTCGTGCTCTGCTATCTTCTTCTCAATCGCAGCAGATCCATTGGTCTCAAAAATCTTGAAGAAATCCTCAGCTAAAGACAGCAAACGTTCTTCACGCTCTTGGAAAGCCTTAGCGGCCTCTAGTGCTTTTTTGCGGGCGTTGATAGCACGGGTGCTTTTACGTTCTGCCATGACGGGTAAATCTTTCTTGTAGTCGAGAAATACTGTTTGCTTTTACTTCTAATTCTATCTTCTAGGCCCGCCGATTAATAGAGAAAACATCCAGGGGAAAAGGGCAGCTCCGCAAGCTCCGCTGGCTCATTTGTTCACCGCTGCAAGCACAGCTTTTCAGCCCGCCCCATAAGAAATCTGCACACCCTCACCTTCCCCATGACTCACGGTAGGGCTGAAAACCATGTGCGCAGCGGACCGCCCCCTGCTGGCATCAAAGTGTACGCTCACGCCCTCACACCGCAATACCTCCAATGCTCCTGTGTGTGTCCAAAAATTTTGTTCCCCTTTTCCCATGCTGCTCGTTCCTCACAGCATGGCCCGGGGAAAAATTTTTGATGCCACCCAGGAAGCATTTCCGGCAGAGCAGCCCCGAAAAATTATTCTTCGGCGCTTCGCTTATTTCCTCAGAATATTTTTTCTGGTGCTACTCCCCTGACGGGTTGCAGTGCTCGGGGCTTAGAGCTTTGCACTTTTCTTGCCAGCAGGGATAACGGCACAGGTTGAGAAAAGCTCAACCGCCCCAGCCGGCACAAGGAAACAAGGAGAAAACTATGAGCGAGGAAATTATCGTCTCACGCACTATGTCCCCTTCAATGTTCATCATTCGCGGATTGCGCTATCAATTACGCGAGGCAATTCTGAAGAGTCCTGAGAGTGGAACAGCTTTTGTTCACAGTTCAGTCGGCGCGTTTTGGATTAATGCACATTGGAGTAACGGAATAGTCTCAGTGACTTTCAGCGGTGCTCATGAAGATATTGAGCAAAGCAAAATCACCGGCATAGGTTCAGATTTGCAGGAGGGTATGCCTATTTTTCGTGACCTCTATCAGAGGGCAACGAAAATTATTACTGAGCAAGTGATTGAGTCGGTACGCAATGAGAGTCAGGCGCACGAGATTATTTCTGGTTTAGCTCAGAAGTTTAATTTGATTGGGTGTGGTTATTTCACTCAGGAAGATGTTCAGCGTGAGTTAGAACGGGAAATGAGCGTGAGCGAGTTTGGGGAGTTGAAGAAAGATTTACATGACTTCCATGATTTCGCGGGAACAGCTCAGACGTGTTTGAGTGAAATTCTCAGCAACACCATCTAAAAAATAAAATGGTGTGGTTGCCTCAGTGTTTACAGATAGAACTAGTATCTATAACCACCGGCGACCACACCTAGCGGTCACGACGTCCGCCCCGCCATTCGGCGGGGCGGACGCTTCGCGTCCGCGTGTTCGATTTTACACAGTCGGCACACTTTGCGGTAGTGCACAACCTGAAAGTGGACAGCACCAGTTCACCTTGTGCTCGTTCCTCGCACGTTTCCTGTTGGCTGCTGTCCACAGGTTGCACACACCGCCGTTCAGCCCTGATGCACAACTTCGATCTCGAAGATTCTCTCGTGTTTCCTCCGCAAGCTCCCCCAACCCTCGATTTTCTTCTCGCTCTTGTTGCACACGAGCCTGGCCTCTTGTGCAAAATCGCGTCACTGCCGTTCCGGACTCCATGAGCACCTCTCCCTCGGCTTGTTTGCACAGCGTTTATTATCCTTCGCTCTTTCAGTCGTCGTTCCTCCTCCCTCACTTCGCTCAAAAACGCGCAAACAAACCTCGCTCTAGTCGCTCTATTTGTCGTCACACCTCTTGCATCCAATAAGTCAGGAACTTGCAAAATGAGTTTTCCCTTGTCGAAACTGCTAAAATTGAACTCGTGATGACCGTGCATAAGCTCTCAGCGGGCGATGGGTTTAAGTACTACACCAGTGAAGTAGCCACTGGTGATGTACTGCGTGACCCTAATCGTGCTTTGGGTGATTACTACACGGTTGAGGGTATGCCACCGGGTCAATGGCTAGGCAAAGGCGCAGAATCTTTAGCTCTTATAGGTGAAGTTAGCGAAGAGCAAATGGGCGCTTTATTCTCTGGTAACGCCCTGCCTGTCACCACAGACGAATTGTCACAACTGCTGTCTTATGCGCCGAATCAGTCTGACTTTATCCGTCACACGGTCATGGAAAAAGCTCGTGTGGAAGCGGCAGAGAAAGCATGGAATGTTCATTTTTTACTGCGTCAAGGTAAGAACCAGACAGAAATTGGCAAAGAGCTAGGTGTTACTCATCAGGCGGTTTCTTTAAAGCTCATCAGCTATCGAAAAGCGGGTAACGACTTCGCTAAAAGAACCGATGAGCGTTACCTCGATACGACTAATATCAGTGAGTTAAAGCAAGACTTTATCGCTAAGTACACTATGACTGAGAGTGAATCAGCGCGCGCGAGAACCGTAGCTGAACGCGAGGTCAAAGCCGCAAATTCTCTAAAGAGTGCAGCAGAAACACCCCACACTTACTCCCCTATCACTCCCCTAATGAAGCGCCTAACCGAAGAGAACGAACGCTTTAACCGGCTCAATCAGCGTGAACCTAACAAGGATGAAAAGCGTGAAATCCTCAACCGCGTAGGCGGACAAATGTTCCGCGAAGAGCACCGCCGCTCCCCCAGAACCAACGAAGAACTAGCACGCTGGATAGCCAACCAGCGCAAACCTAAACAGCAAACAGTGGCAGGTTTTGACCTGGTATTCACCCCCACTAAGTCGGTTTCTATCGCATGGGGACTCGGTGATGAGCGTTTACGTAAGGGCATTGAGGAAGCGCATGAGAAAGCCATCAAAGATGCTCTGACCTATCTTGAAGATAACGCTGTTTATACTCGTCGTGGTGCCGCTGGTATTCGTCAGGAAGAAACAAAATCAGGGCTGATTGCTACCAAGTTCCGTCACTATGATTCCCGCGAAGGCGACCCCAACCTACACGACCACCTGGTCGTTGCAAACAAAGTTCAAGGTAAAGACGGGCGTTGGCTTACCCTCGATGGACGAATGCTATACGCCCACGGTGTAGCCGCCTCAGAGCTGTATAACTCCAAAATTGCTGAGTACATTCACGCTGACCTTGGCTTGGAATTTGTAGGCAATGAACGCAAGGGCCGGAAGATTTACGAACTAGCAGGTATCTCCCCGGAGACTATTACCGCCTTCTCTTCCCGTCGTAATCAGGTCTCCAAGACTCTCGAAGAACTAGAGAAAAAATACATTGAAGAGCACGGGTACGCACCCAATGAAAAGGCACGGATTAAGCTCTCACAGCAAGCGACTCTTGCGACTCGTCCGCATAAATCTGAAGCGCGTTCTTTGGCTGAACTGCACGATGTATGGACGCAAGCTGTCTTAGATAAAGGGCTGAATCTACCTACTAATGAAGCCCTTCTTCCTCACCTTCAAGAAGCTTCAACTGCTCACGCGGTGAAGGTTATTGAAGGTCAATCTGCGGCACTCACCGCCACAGATTCCCAGCATGCACAGAACATTATCGAACGTCTTGAACAGACCCGTTCGACGTGGAAGCGTACTCATATTGAGGCTGAAGCTCGTCGTTACTTCCGTGATGTGACCGCCGGTTCTGGTGTGGATGAAACCAAGTTCCAGAACACTGTTGCAGCCACCGTGGAACAGTCCGTTGCACTGAATGACTTCGCGCAAGAGGCGCATCTACCGGATAACTCTCTACGCTCAAATGGCGTGAGTGTCTACCGCAGGGCAGACTATGAGCTCTTTTCCTCCACTGGTATTTACCAGGCAGAGAAGAGTGTTGTTACGGCCGCAACCAGTGAAAAAATCATTCCCGCAGCCACCCACGATACCTTTGACGCTCAACGTGATTACCTCAAAGCAAAGGGTGGTCTGCTCTCTTCTACACAGGAAGATATGGCGCGCGCCTTCGTCACCGACGAACGTCTCTTAGTCGTTGGTATTGGTCCTGCTGGTGCTGGTAAAACCACTTCGATGAAGGTTGCTGTAGACACTGTTCACGCCACGGGTCAGCGTGTTTTTGGTCTAGCACCGACCGCAGTTGCAGCGTCAGTGATGAAGAATGAACTCGATATTGAAGCATCCACGATTGCTTCTTTCGTCGGTGATAATTCGCAGATTGCATCACAAGTAAAACCCGGTGACATGATTCTGGTGGACGAGATCGGCATGGCCTCCACACCCGACTTAGCCAAGATTCTCGATACCGCCCGCGACAAAGGCGCATCCGTGCGTGGCATCGGTGACTACCGCCAGTTAGCAGCCATCGGTTCTGGCGGAGCACTGCGATTGATTGAGTCCAAGGCCGGGGCTATTTATCTCGAAGACGTCTTCCGCTTCAAGAACAAGGATGAAGCAGCGGCCTCTCTTGCGCTCCGTGAACCATCCCTAGCCGGAGATGATAAGCCCTTTGGTTGGTATCTGGACAACGGGCGTATTACCGCCGGGAACAAAGAAGGCATGGTGGATGATGTCTTCGCCGCCTACTGTGCTGATGTTGCCGACGGTAAAAACTCGCTCATGCTTGCAGGAACCAATGAAGACGTCAAAGCACTGAACGTCTTGGGTCAGAACGCCGCGATAGCCGCTGGAACTGTCAAAGAATCCGAGACCAAGAGTGTGCTACTGGATGACGGAACTACCGCATACGTGGGAGATAAGGTTCTTACTCGTAAGAACAACTATCAGTTGAAGACTAACCAGGGTAAGGACTTCGTGAAGAACGGAGACCTCTGGGCTATCAAAGATATTAGCTCCGACGGTGAGTTGAAACTTCAGCACGCTAACCACAACGGAACCATCATTCTCCCAGCCTCTTATGCGAGTGAATACGTCCAGTTGGGTTACGCATCTACTATCAACCGTGCCCAGGGTTCGACCGTGGACACCACTCACGCTGTGGTCGATGCTTCGACCGATAGAGCAGCGGCTTATGTTGCGCTCTCCCGCGGACGTGAGTCTAATAAGCTCTACGTGGCAACCGATGAGAACACCAGCCGCGACGATGTACTGACCGCTATTACGGCGAACTTTGACCGTAACCTCTCCTTCCACGAAGAAGCAGTTGCCCAGCGTGCAGCTGAGCGGAATGTGGCGAATCGTCTGGCTCGTTATGATGATTTGGCAACCGGGGCAATGGAAGAAGCCATGAAAAACGTTGTTATTAACAGCGTTGGCCAAGAAGCAGCAACTCAGGTTTACACCGCTGATGGTTGGGGAGCACTAGCCAACGAGTTAGCGACAACCTACCGGGGCGGGTTAGACCCTGAGGCGGTCTTCACCCGCGCCTATACCCAGAATCCGCTGGATGACGCCGAAGATGTAGCAGCTGTTCTTCAGTGGCGTGTAGCCGGAGTCCGTGAACGAGACGAATCCCTGCGGGAGCGTTTTGGCGAGGATGCACGCCCCTTGGCTCATATCCCTGACGAATCTCTTGACCGTCTTATTGCTACCGCGAAAAAGCGCACCACTCCCCTATCCGAAATCGAGATTGAGGATAAGCGGTGGGCAACCCGCGACTACGCCCTGGTGAAAACAGAGAAGTTGCGTGAAATGCTGACTACCTCTAATAAGGCGTTGGAGGCGAACGAACGAACAGACCCCAAGGCCGCCGCACACATCACCGAGAACATGAATCTCATGCAGTCAGAAATCGCCCGACGTCGCTGGTCATCGCCGGAACAAAAACATGTGGAGGCTATCGTTCGTGGAGAGAAGCCCCGTTCAGGGCATGACTTCACGATTTTGAACGCTTTGCAGTGGGAGAAGACCGTCCGCGATGAGGTACTTCTCCCCACCGTAGAAACCAAAGACTTCAAGCCCGAGCGGATTACTAAGGGCGTGAGCGGGTACAGCCTGGATTCCTTCTGGCAGTATGACCGCTACACCCCCGAGTCCATGCAGCGTGTTCTCAAAGTTGAGCACGCACAGGTGAAGGATTTGGTGCAGCTTCGGGGTCAGCAGATCGCGGCAGAGAAACCCGCCTGGACACAGAGCTTAGGTGAAGTACCTGCCAATGAGCGCAACGCAAAACACTGGTATCGGGTAGCTGCTGAAGTTGAAGCCTTCCGCGAAAGATACAACGTACCCGAAACCGAACAGACCCCTATCCCCAAGCAGTTCATCACCGCTGATTCTCGTGGGCAATTCCTCGCTCAGCAGGTTACGAACGTGCATAAGCGTTCGGTACTCTCAGACGAGCACCGCGATAACGAGAAACTGAATATCGGGGCGACCACCGCAGAGGTACTTCAACAATCCAAGGAGACTCC
>PXOE01000203.1:0-18156 GCA_003012245.1 Microcyclospora tardicrescens | reverse complement strand
CTCGCTACTCCCCCACCCTCTTGGCGAGGGCCTCCGCCAGGGCGAGGGCGCGCCCAGCATCCCGCACGGCCGCCGCAGCCGCCTCTCGGGCAGCCGCGACGTCCAGCAGGAGCTGCTGGCGCTCCAGATCACGCCCCACCAAGTGTGGGTGCGTGATGCTGCCGCGCAAGGCGGCGGCAGCCCTGGCCCTCTTCCTGGCGCCGGGAGTTGCGAGCAGCGGGACCGAGTCGCTGCTCTGCTTGGATTTGCCGGAGAAGATGGCCGGCACCATGCTGAGCTTGTTGAAGCGCTGCAGCAGCGAGCGCCCGGCCATCTCCTTCTTGGCCGATTTGTCCTCCGAGACCGTGTCTGGCAGCACGACCGACTGCTCTGCATCGTCGGGGATTGGTGGAGGGTTGTCCTTGCGAAGGGACCTACGGATCAACAACGGACCTGGGTAGTGGCTGGCCGATGGGAATGGTCCAATAACTCCCATGGACTCGCGGGCATGACGGACTGAGCCACGTTTGCGCTCGTGCATGACTGGAGCAGCATTGGCGGGGATGGTCGGGCTGTCATCACGAAGACCTGTTGCTTTGGAAGTGGCTTGATCATCGGATGGCGAGGAATTGTCTGCGGACAGCGGAGCCTTGTTCTGTTCGGATGGAGTACTGCTAGACCACTGGCTGACTGCAGCTTGAGCTTTCAACATATGCTCCTTGGTGGCAGCTGGAATGCGCTCGTAGGCGGAATTGACTCTAGGCGAGCTGTTCTCGACAGTAGAACGATCTAAGTCTTGCTTGACGTGGCCGAACATCTGATAGAGCGTGTTGTCGTCTACGTTGGTGGTCTGAGGATCACTGCGGCCTTCAAGTTTTGACAGCGTGGATTCGTCAACAGACTGCTTGGTCTTGCCCTTGCCTTTGGTGGTCGAGCTACCTTCAGCGACATGCTCATTCTCGGCAGAGGTATCGTGCTCTTTCACGGAGTGGAGCGATGGGAGACGTTGAGACTTCCTTGGTGGCAACAGGTCTCTGACATTGTTGTACCCAGAATAGCGAGACCACTTGGTAGGATGGGTGCCGGCTTCGCCAAAGGATGAGGACGTGAGCTGTGAGATGTCGATGGAGTCGCGGACGTTAGAGTCAAGTCCTTGTCCACTTACGTTGAGCTCAGTTGGTGTGGTGATTTCTTCTTCACCTGCAGAGCTTTCGTAGGTCATAGGTTCTGGAGACGTACTGCCACTGACAACAGGATCTGCAAATCGATCATGGAGAGGTGTAGATGTGACGGACGAGCCGAAGTGGCTTGCAAGGTCCTCACGAATCTCATCAAAGTCATTGCTCATACGAATGGTCTTGCGGTTGCCACGCTGCAACAATTGGTGTTGACGGTCTCCAAATGGGTTGTGCTCGCCAGCAGTAATAGAAGCTGGGAGGGTTCTACGGCCTTGGACGTCAACGAGAGTAGCCTTAGATGAGACTGGCACGGGAATGCGTGAAGCTGTCTTCTGATCGAATGCCGATCCTATGGAGGACGAGATGGAATGGCTGTGAATGTGTGACGTGGTTGTGTTGCTCGACTCGCGCTCTTCTGGTAGGGCGGCGATGCCAAGTGCCTCCTTGAGAACTGACCCGAGGCTGGCGTTGCTGGAGCGCTCAGATAGTTCAAGACGGGGGATTTGAGGTGGCAGATCTGCAAGACTTGCGTGGCTGCTTGCAACATCTTGGCCGAGGCGACTCTCCTTCGAGTGCATAGGGTTGGTAGAAGTCGTGTCGACCAAAGGCCAATTAATGGTAGATGGCTGATCATGGGTTGTACCTGTAAAGATGGTGGTTAGCTTGATGTTCCCAATGTTGAAAACTCGTACCATCCGTCATCGACTTACCTGCTTCTCCGGAGGCTTCGTGTAGGAGGGTTGCAGCGGATGGTGTGCTTGCTAACTGGGGAGCAGGTGGAGGCCACTTTACAGTCTCTTTGGCTGGACCGACGATGAGTGTGTTCGTGCCGGTGTCGATAATGTCGTCACGTGCATTTGATTCAGACACGTCGGAAATGCTTGCATCGGGGCGAGCAGGAAATGGTTTGTTAGTCGAAGGCGATGCAGTTGTTGATAATGGTGCTGCAAGCCCTGACACCGCGTCCCCTTCAGCTGGGTGTGCCTACGGAAATTTTAGTATGATTGACTTCTTTGGTAGGACCTGGGTGCAGGCACTTACAGTCAACGCGTCTTCGAGACTGATGAGTTCACGTTCGGAACACATTGTTGTTTGAGCTTGGTAATAGCTGCTGCGAGATGTACTTGAAGAAGGAGCAGGGTCAGTAACTTGTGCAGACACGTCTTGACTGGCTGGCGACCAGGTTGGTGAGGCGGTGTTCAGCGTTAGTGGTATTGGCTGCTTGGACGACAGGACAGGACGGCCGGATGCAGATGGTATGGTGGTCCTTCCAGTGAGAGCCTCGCTGGGAGTCAAGGTGCGGCCAAGAGGTGAAGCTGGTCCGGTCCCGGTGGAAGGTCCTGATGACGGCGATGACGATCCTTGGGCCTGGCGTGCTGGAGGTGGTGGAGTACTGTGAGCAAGTGGCTTGCGTTTGATACTCGGGTGGGTGTCAGTGTTGTTGTTTTGGCCGTCTGGTGGAGACATGCTGGACGTTGACAGTGCTTTGTCTGCAGAACTTGTTGTGTAGGACAAAGTGAAGATAGCGGGGCTCGATGACAAGCTGGTGAAAGTGAACTCAGCAACAATGCTTGGTCTGTGCAACCTTAGCGTATGTGAGCTTTTTGAGTCGCGTCCTGAGGCTACGGCATGTAGAAATGCGCGTGTTACTACGCCGCTGCTTGCCCAGCATTCGCGAGACCAGACATCTTTTGTACTTGTGGTGACGCGTCATCGTCGTCAGCCAAAGAATCTCACGCAGAATAAGAAGTACACTGCGATGGAATAGTACTCGCCGTTCGTGGAACATGGCCTAGTTGCATTTTGGGTCGTCTACTGCCTGCCTGTAGCATGTCAGCCATATGCAGATTTAACTTCAGGTTGTGGATTGCATACGAAGGCATGGTAGGCATCTTTGTTCAGACCTAGAAACCAGCGTCATTGAAGCGGTACATGTTATTTCTCTTCATCATGCTACGAGCAACACTGCAACAACATGTGCAAGCATTATATCGAGTGCCCACAGGGCTTACAGGTCTCGATAAAAGAATGTCCATGCCCTGGATTGGAAGTCTTCCCGGTACGCGAAACTACTGAGATTATTCTGCACAGGATGTGAAACCACTACATGCATGTTCTTTGCATCAAAACAGCGTGCTGAACATGGTGCATCTCTATGGTGTACTGTGGATTGGACAAGTGAAGTCGGAATTTGGGCAGTTCTAGGTTTGGTAGTGCAGCCATGCGCTCCACCCCTAATTCCCGCCCGTATCCGCCCATGCTCCATAATTCTAGAAATGATCCACGCTCAAAACGCGCTTTGCCGTGATTTATCATCTCACCTATTATTACTTCTGCTGCATCTGAGATTCGGATACACATCGCTTCATCATCAGTGTTGAACGCGACTAGATGCTATAGCAGCGAAGATGACGCCAGAATACAAAGCCGAGAAGGAGGCCAGTATTAGCCTCCTCGGCGGAGGCGGCATCTGGGAAATCAATCATGTCACGTTGATCGCGCCTGTGAGTGGAAAGCCACCTTTACATTAATGATCGATCTTTATTAACATACTTAGGCTGCTGCACTTCTCTGGGCGATCTTGCAGACCAGGCAAAGCTTCTTCAAACCATATACTTTCCCTGCCGGCGTCTGTGACTTTCTTCTTCACTGCGGAGCTATCCTCTTCGCCACAACCATCTACGCAGGAGCGCCTCAAGTTCTCAATGGTTTACTCATCCTCCCAGCTGTTGCCGCCTACCTCCAGGCGCCTGTCCCGAGCAAAAGCTCTGCCAAGCCGCCGACAGCCCTTGATGGCAAGGAAAAATATAATCCCAAGGACTACGAGCTCGATCCGCTCCCCATGAAGCCTTTCATCACGACATATCGCGGAGCTATGATGATCATCACATGTACTAGCATCCTCGCCGTTGATTTCCTGGTGTTCCCACGTCGATTCGCCAAGACAGAAAGCTTCGGAACCTCACTTATGGACTTGGGTGTCGGCTCCTTTGTGTTTGGGGCGGGTGTGGTTGCTGCGCGTCAACAACTCAAAGAAGAGATCACTGGTAGACCTTCCTTTGTTGGTAGGATGACCAGAGCTCTACGAACGTCTCTTCCGCTTGTATTGCTGGGCTTTATCCGTCTGTACAGCGTCAAAGGACTTCAGTATGCCGAGCACGTGAGTGAATATGGCGTGCACTGGAACTTCTTCTTCACTCTTGGACTCCTACCTCCTGTCATGGCTCTCATCCAGCCTGTATTGCGTCTCATACCATCTTATGGTGGTGTTGCATTCTTCATCGCCATCTGCTGGGAGCTTGCTCTGTATATGGTGCCGGATCTCAAGGTGTTCCTCATTCTTTCGGAGCGAAAGGAAGGGGACTGGTTGTCACAAAACAGGGAAGGAGTGTTCTCATTCATTGGCTATTTCGCTATTTTCATCGCTGGCATGGGCATCGGCTTGAAGATCATGCCTCGCGACCCACCAGAGGAAGAGAGACGAGGCAACATCCCTATCAAAGACTCACTCGATGAAGACGCAGAATGGCTAGCATCAGTCCTAGGTCACCAGCCGGAGGACGTGCCAAAACCAAAAGCTGCGCCCACTCCAGCTCCATTCACGGCCGAAATTCCAAAGACCACGATTGCCTTCCTGGCGAAATGGACTGTTCTGTGGTTCATCTTCTCCGTGTGGGCGATGTGGCGTTATGGCCCTCGTCTTTTCGTGTCTCGTCGGATGGCCAATCTTTCCTACATCGTCTGGGTCTGCGCGTTCAACACCGCACAACTTCTGTTGTTTTGCGGCATCGAACAGGTCATGTTCCCCACACTGTACAAGGCCAAGACCAAGCAGGCCGAGCGTGAGCGGATCGACTTCGCCACCAGCAAGATTGTTCGAGCGTTCAACAGGAATGGCCTGGCCTTGTTCTTGCTAGCCAACCTTCTCACGGGGCTGATCAACATGACCGTACCGACAATTCACATGGGTGATGTTGAGTCCATGTCTGTGTTAGGACTGTACATTGGCACGATCGCAGGTGTTGGTGTGGCGCTCGACCACTTTGACATCTCCGTCAAGTTGTAGGGTCACGAGTTATCCAAGTTTTGTGGCACAGCGTAGCAGTGTGTATAAATAGCAGGTATTGGGCTTACTGTACGATAATGGCAATTGCCTACCTTCTACATAATCGTATGCGAATATGTCGTGGAACACTCATGCTCTTGACCATCCTTGTCTGCAAGCTGTATAACGAACATTGCGTGAGATGTGTATGGCTGGTTTTCTGCCTGAGCCCAAGCGAATCAATGTGCGTTAACAACATTTTGTGTTTACCTGGTTTGAAATCAAATCGAGTACTACAACTTGGCATAGTCATCGGATCCGATGTCATACGATATCATGATCGATTGATCCTTGTATAGAAATACATGTACTTCATGTAATAAGCAGCCCAAGATTGCTGATACCCGAACCAACCTCGGGTTCCGCGGAGCGCGGGTGCTGGCTTTTGCACTATGACACCTCCATTGCTGTTCGGCATGCGCGCGCGCCAGTTAGTCAGATCTTCACGCTATGCAGCAACGGCCAGAACGTTTTCGGTTAAGCATGATGGTGCGAGCCAATGTCATATAGACGAGTCAAGGCGGTCTGCTTTTCTCACGAATATGAAGTAGGTTCTATATTCTTCTTATCACTTGGTCTATCTCTACTGCTTCTACACGGCGCAAGCGAAACTCCATCAGCACTACTCTTCAATACGAATTCTTGCTCAACGGATCTGCTCTTGCCAACAATCGTCTGATACCAAAGTTTTGCGAATGGACCCGGGAATTCTGGATATAGTTTCCATCATTCTGAACTGCCGGAAGGTCTTCGACTGACATCCTCTCGTCGAACCACTTTAGTGCGCGGTAAAGCTGTACACATCAGGTCTATAGGGGCGGTTGGAAACGCCAACTCAACTATCTTGGCTCGTTCTGAGTACATAAGGATCGCAATTCCCAATCAGATTTCAAAGAAGCAGGATAGCGTCTGGGGCATCCCGGAACGAGCAGCAACTCATCATGTTCGGCTGGCTATCAGGTTCGGACACGAAACGTCCGCTGTTCTTCAACTTCCGCAGCTCCACGACTTTCATCACTAGCACCGTCGCCATCGCTATCTTCACCGACATCTTCGTCTATTCGATGATCGTCCCAGTACTTCCATTTGCCCTGACCACACGAGCGGGAATCAAGGCGGACTCGATTCAGTTATGGATCTCGATCCTGCTTGCAATTTATGGTGTTGCCATTCTAGTAGCATCGCCGTTCTGCGGATGGCTCGCTGATCGAACTTCGTCACGGCGTTTTCCCATGATCCTTGGCCTGCTCGCTTTGGGAGGTTCGACCGTCATGCTATGTGTGGGCAATTCTATTGCGCTATTCGTACTTGGCAGATTCTTAGGTGGTGTAAGTGCCGCTGTGGTATGGACGGTAGGTCTGGCGCTATTGGTTGATACTGTGGGCGGTGACAATGTGGGTCAAGCAATGGGTGTGGTTGCTGCAGCGTTAAGTGTGGCGATATTGCTTGGCCCCTTGCTAGGAGGCATTGTCTTTGCTGCTGCAGGATACTACTCAACCTTCGCGATAGGTTTCGGACTGATTGGGGTCGACATACTCATGCGTGTGCTTATGATCGAGAAGAAAGTTGCAGCGCGATGGATGCCCTCTGAAGTGCAACAAGAAACCACACAGAGCGGTCCAGATGAGAACACTGCAACAACGGCTGTTCAGATGCCCACCCAAACTTCGTTATCCTCCGCAGATCTTGAGAAAGCGAGCTTTACGCACACTGAGCCAACGTCAACAAAGGGTAACAACCACGACGAGAACGATTCTTCGTCTGGTAGCCACACTCTTTCTCAACCCAAAGCCAGGTTTTACCATCGCCTGCCACCGGTCGTCACCCTGCTCGCTTCTCGTCGTGTCCTTGCGGTACTATGGGCTTGCATGATCCAGGGTGCACTGATGACATCCTTCGATGCCATTCTTCCACTCTTCGTCCGCGATACTTTCCATTGGGATTCTTTAGGTGCTGGCCTCATCTTTCTACCCATCGCACTCATCGCATTCCTCAGCCCGTTGGTTGGCAAGCTGAGCGACAAGCATGGCCCAAGATGGCTCGCTACTGCAGGTTTCGTGCTGACATGCCCTTGTCTGATCTTACTGCGGCTCGTCCACGAAAACACGCTCAACCAGAAAGTCCTGCTCGTTGCACTCCTTGCACTCAACGGGTTTGGCTTGATTTTATGTGCCACACCGCTAATGGCTGAGATTTGCTATGCAGTGGATGCGAAAGCACGCCGCAAGCCGCCAGGATACTTCGGCAAGTATGGGATTTATGCACAAGCGTACAGCCTGTTTAATGCGGCTTGGGCGGCAGGTTGTACGGTTGGGCCGTTGCTGGCAGGACTGATCAATCAGAGATCAGGATGGAATCTGACCACATTGGTGCTAGGCTGTGTGAGTATTGCCACTGCAGTACCGACAGCGATATGGACGGGAGGTAGCATATGGAAAGTTGCAAGGAGGAGGAAAGAGGAGAGTGAAAAAGAGCAACACGACAGATGAAGGTTCAATGAAGATATACACGTATTTGTTCCAGGTATATCTGGACTCGCTGGAATTGTCAAGACTGCTGCTTCTTGTCAAGCCGTTCACGATCCAGTCATGATGGGCCGCAGTGATGTCCTCTGCCACCACATGATCGAACTGGATTGGATCGTACAATACGTGAAGACATGTAGTAAGCGTTCTCTACTTGTCAACATGAAGACACGGCTAAAGCGGAAAGGTGGACCCTCACGTGACTATGGTATACGTGATCCTGTACATATGACAAGAATAAAAGAAGCAACCTCGAGCTTCTCACTATGATAACTATATCGCGAACAATGATCCATTGTAATGACTGTGAGTACTTGAGATAGATAGAATGTGGAAAGTGTTAAACAATGTGTGGGAAATCGCCGGGTCATATTGTAGCACATCCAAGCTGGCGCGTCGTAGAGATTTTGGATTTGACGCTAAGCAACAGGACTTTAGAACAACGTGTGAGTTGAAGTGTGTGCGGCGTCTGGGATCAATAATGAGACTCCTCACCAGTCGCCTCCCGCAATCATGTCGCGCATCCGGATTACACGCCAACCTGTCCTCCTCTACCAACCACGCCCACCCCCTTTGCATCTCCACCACCATCCCATCATCACCACCACACCTCTCTTCGATCCATCATGACCGCTCTCTGCTAAGGGGATACGAGACATCGCGACCGACCGGATCGACTATCCTATAGCCCGATCAGCCCAGATTCGGCTACGAGCCAGCACGAGTTGACAGAACAGGCTACCCTCCTGACCACATCGCGACCATCACTCAACATCATCACGAC
Source organism: Microcyclospora tardicrescens (assembly GCA_003012245.1). Classification (NCBI taxonomy): domain Eukaryota; kingdom Fungi; phylum Ascomycota; class Dothideomycetes; order Capnodiales; genus Microcyclospora; species Microcyclospora tardicrescens. The sequence continues at coordinate 9,585 of PXOE01000203.1, read as the reverse complement.
AACACCAACCTCATCACTTCCGCGGTGGTACCTCGCCGACGCCGACTAACCACAACTATGTCGACTCCCAAATCAGCACTCAAGAGTAGAGTGGTGAGACTGCGCCTGGGGTCGGGGAAACTGTCGCAATTCCCATCATCACTACCATCAACACCTGTCAAACCAGACCCCTCGCCATCAATACCACCGCCCGAACTCGCCGACAAGCACTCGGACTCGAATGACACACCTGTCCCGGCCAATGCTGATGATGCCGACGCCAACACACTCGCACCACCCAAGACGGACGAAAAGAAAAAGAAGTCAGCGAACGGGATTCCAGGAAAGAAACGAGCACCGCCGAGCATTGATCCGAATGGTCCGATGAGGGAAAGAGGTCGTCCTGGCCCTAAGAAAAAGCCAAGATTGTAAGTAACAACCACACATTCGCTGTGCATTTGCATGGCTTGGGCAAAAGCTTGCAAGACACTGCGCTTGCGATCCCTATCCCTCTTGCTTGCACTAATAGATTCTAAGACCTGATGGCAGCATCGACCGTACCGCGGAGCCTGGTGCTCCGCCCAAACCAGGCGCGACTACAGTCCCAGCACATAAACTCGGACCCAAAGCGAATACTGGAGCGATCAATGCCGGTCTCCGAGCACTTGACCGCAGTGGCAAGCCGTGTCGACGTTGGAACAAAAACGGCGTCAAGATCAAGTCGTTCACCGGGAACCTTTGGGGTGTTGAGACTTGGAAAGCACCCAAGCGTGACGAAAGTTTTAGCGGCGATGTGAAGAGTGACAGCACTGCTTCGAGTGAATTGAAGCCCAATGCCAGCAGTGTTGTTGGGAGCGAGCGAAGCCACAGCAACGTGGATGGGGGCGACACGATCATGACCAATGGGCTTGAAAGCTCGCCGCCTCCTGCTGTCACGGCATAACCAGAGTATGATCTTTGAAGTAAGCATCCCTCGTGTTTGATCTACATTCTACCTCTGGCACGCGGTGTGCACACCACGTCGATGAGTTCAAGGATTATAGCTGACCTCTGCCAGTTTTACACATAAATATCAACATGCTGGGATTCGTCATGCATGTTGAACATGCAGCGTAAACACTCAACGCCACATATTATCCATTCAATGCCGGCATGTTACTGGCTCGCACTTTTCGGAGGGTTGTCTTTCAGGTTTGATCACTTTTACGAGCAAATATTTCAGCGTGGCGTTATTGGAACAGGCTGCCGGCCTTCAATGGGTACAGCTTTGCATGGACGAAGAAGGTGGATCTACACCTTCCATGGGTTGTGCATCGAAAGTGTAAAAGCATCACATAGGCTTAGGCGGTGAGGAATGTAATGGAATATCAAACGCGTTGTATACATGCATTCCAACATATATGGCTTTGTTTCTTATCTCGAGATTCTCAAATACTTGCCATTCGCGTGATTGTTCTTGATCAGCTGGACTGCTGCTCGTTATCTGCACGGGAGTAAGCGGAGAGTATGGCCGTGTGATACCCACAATCATGACACCAGCTTCCATAGCTTCACCAAACAGCTCTATCTTGACGTTGACTACAATGATTCCCTGAGAATAGATCTGTTTGCATGTGCCTGTTCCAGTCAGTTGACTCAAATCGTTGATGATGTCCTCAATCGATATCAGCACGTCACCTCGGTAGCGCACCTCACCTGTCTCTCTCTGTCTCTCTTCCTGCACGCTCTCTCCACCTTCTCCCAATCAACGACTGTAACATATCAACAAATGACACCACATTCCGTTGTTGTGCTGAGTCCGTATCCGATCTGCCCAGTACTCTGCTAGTGCAGCAGGTATCGGTCGCGTGCTGTCCATCGCCCTGCTGTATTATGACTGATCGGGTGTCTCGCCCTTCCTCGTCCACGTCCAACATCAACACGCCCACTCGAGACACGCCACGCGCGGCCTATGCAAGCGTCGCAGCAGGTTCTACAGCTCGACACCTCGTATGGGACTCGCATTCCTCCCGAGGCGAGGAGTTGAGACGACGAGAAGCTCAACCGGTCTCCACTACCGTCGTGGAGGGCGGACGCCGCCAAGCAGGAGGAAGGATGGACATTGACGGGAAGGACTGGGAGAAGAACGGACATGCTAGGTATGCAGGAGGAGGAAGTGGATGGGGACGAAAGGGAGATGGGCTGGGTTGTGCGCTCCACGATGACCATCCACCGTTCTTCACGCCCAGCTATCTGCGACGGTCGAGGCACGTGCAGAGGTTGGGACGAGAGCACGAACGACATGTAGCCGAGTTGAGGGAGCAGGCACATCTGCATCCGAACCTACCACCGAAACCGATCTCGTTATCGACCAGCTCGAGTTATGCGAATCTGGGCAAGATGCATGGCGTCCACCTCCACCAACGGCCGGCTGTGCAAGACGTGATCGAACGATTACCGCCCCACACTGAAGAAGATCCAGCACATCCCTTGCCGAGCAGATGGAGCGACGAAGAGAAGATGCCCGGGTTGGAGGTCATGGCAGATGGGCAGGAGGCACGCTTCGTCGGGCCAGTCTTCACCAATAAGAACGACAGTGAGGCGGCGTCCGCGCGGGCAGATCATCCTATGCCGAAGGAGGTGGGGCTGTATTATTATGAGGTTACGGTGTTGTCGAGAGGAAAAGAAGGCGGTCTCGCCGTGGGATTCTCCACCCGCAAAGCACAGTTGAATCGTCTTCCTGGCTGGGAGACGGAGTCGTGGGCGTACCACTCCGATGACGGGTACAGCTTCTCGGGCACTTCTACGGGAAAGCAATATGGGCCTGAATACAGTAGTCAGGATGTGGTGGGATGTGGGGTGAACTTCAAGACGGGCAATGCATTCTTCACGAAGAATGGGGTGTTTTTGGGTAAGTCCGGGGGTTGGTGGGTGGACAGTGGTCACACAAGTTTGCTGACAGGGATTGATCGCAGGCAACGCATTCACGGGCGTCAAATCGGACCATATCTATCCTTCCATCGGTATCAAGAAGGTTGGCGAACACCTTCGCGTCAACTTTGGTCGAACTCCATTCGTCTTCGACATTGATCAACACATGGAGAATGAGTTTGCGAAAGCGATGGATGAGATTAACGACGCGGATGTGTCTACTCTCCACGACGGCGATGACGAGAGTACCCTGGTTGAAAAGCTTGTACGACAATATCTGGCTCATGAGGGGTATATTGAGACTGCCAAAGCTTTCTCGCGTGAGACCGCATCGCAACATATATCGACGGGTAGCAGCGCTGATACTATGGAGGATGAGGATACAGAGGACGATATTCATGCGGTCAACCGCCAGAAAATCCGCAAGTCGATTCTGGACGGCGACATCGACCGCGCGTTGAAGTATACGACCACGTACTACCCACATGTGCTGGCCGACGAAAGGAATAAAGATGTCTACTTCCGGTTGAGATGTCGGAAGTTCATCGAAATGATGCGACAGTACAGTGCTATGGTTGCTGTAGCTTCATCACCGAGCACAGGCAAATCGGCTGATGGCAGCGACACCAACGGCCATAACGGTTCCCTCGACCATGACACGCAGATGGAGCTCGACGATCAGATCCATCACGAGGCTTCCACTGCACGCCAGCAATCCGCGTCGGATGATGTAGATATGGACGCTTCGCAAGAGCTGCCCGCCAAATCATCATATCTCAAGCAGAACAACATGCTCGGGTCGGTGTTGACTTGTGGGCAGGACTTGCAACAGGAGTTCGGCGCAGATCCACAGTCACACGTCAAGAAGCAGTTACACGATCTCTTCGCGATCATCGCATATACTAATCCATCAGAGAGTCCGATTGGACCTCTACTTGATCCGAAAGGTCGAGTGCAGATTGCAGAAGAGGTGAATGGAGCTATACTCGGTATGTTCTCTTCTTGCACATTTGATCATAGCTATGAGCTGGCCATGCTGACTTCTCACGCTAGTATCACTAGGCAAACCTTCATCGGCGGCGCTCGAGAAGCTCTGCGCCCAAACCGAAGCTCTTCTCGATGCCACGGCAGCAAAGACTGGAGGAGCGGCGGCGTTTGTGGACGTGAAGAAGGATCTTCTCGGTGCATGAACATGAGCAGTCCTAGCCCGGCGACATATACGGGAGAATGGCGTAAGCAACGGCGTTGTTTTTCTTGCACCATCCACTGGCGGCATCCTTCGGGAGCAGGTTGGATATGGCTTTGCGTCAAGTTGTGCGCGTGGGATTTTTTGCACTGTATTGAAGGCATTGACCGGCGTTGACAATTCACGATGCTCATGATGGTGCTGGAGAAGGAGAACCGGGTTGATTGACATCTCTTTGCTGGGATTTATTGCTATTGCATCTACATCTACATCTACTCCTCTTCCTCGTATCCATTTCGCTAGCACGTCTGTCCAACCCCAGCATGCCAATGTAACTTAATAATATTCACGCTTTGATGAATCACGTAGCCATTCTCAACATTCGATCCATAAAAGTCCGGACGAGCTCGCTGTCCTTCTACCACTCTGAGCGCTCGTGCAAATGTGACAAATCATGCCCATCCGGCACACGGCTCACCCAAGCATATTACGTGAACACAGCAAATCCATGAAATGCAAGCCACGCACCTCGAGCCATTCGTCATGGATCTCCCTCCGAGCCGGAATCCAGTATGTACGCGTCCTCCCCTGCCGAAGGTGTCCAGGGACGTGGCGGCACGAGAGAAGTCCAGATGTTCGGCACTGCAAAATTAACGCTGGGAGTGGTCTGACGTAACGGCAATGATGGCATTGAGGGATGCCCCTCTCTCTGCACTTGTCTCCACCCGCGCAACGACGCGTTCCAGTCCAACCATCCATTGCCACATGCCAACTCTAGTTGATCTTGATGATGATAGGGAGGTAAGACTTTTATAAAACCCTTGGCGAAGCTTCTTTTTGTTGTTTATTCTCGTTTTATAACTACTTACCTGCCTACCTACCTTTACCTTTTGTCTTACACATAGTTGAACTGTTGTTTTAAAACTTATAGCAGTCAATTAACCAATCAATCGAATCAATAACCCAGCAAATACCGCCAAGATGGGAGTCCAACAGCATGGAGACCACCATGACATTCCTGACGAGCACAAGGTTGACAGGTAACGACTGTTCCATCCACGACCTCAGAATACCATCATCTAACACTTCCCTCCAGAGCCGGATCATGGCTGCCAGCAGACAATCGCATCCACCAAGAATGGCTCGGCCACCAGATCAAGCACGCCCAGAACAACCCGAAAGAGCTGGCGCCCGTCTTGAAAGAGTTCAAGGACTTCATCGAGAACAACCCGCGCGTCTACATGTGGTTCAACGCCATGTTCGAGGAAGTGCCGATGAAGCACCCCTACAACAAAGACCCCACCGGCCACAAGCAGATCCGCAACTACCACCACATGCTTGAGGTGCTGAACCACACCTTCACCACCGCACCGCAATGGACCGACGCCGCTGCCAACGTCGGCATGGTCGGCGTGCCCATGTGTGCCGTCTTCGACTACCCGATGGGCACTCCCTCGGGCTACGCCGCTTTCCTCGACCCGGAAGTCAACGCTCACCTCAAGAAGATCCTCAACCACTGGGGCCAGTTCCTCAGCACCCCCAAGTCCGCGGAAGTGCTCCACGACTCCAAGGGCGGCTGGTTCGGGCCCACGGGCATCAACGACATCATGACCGTCGCCAACGCCCCGCTCGGCACCTCGCACAAGTTCGAGGACTTCTTCGTCTGCGACCCGACCAAGAAGCACCACGGCTACACGTCGTGGGACAACTACTTCACTCGGCAGTTCCGCGACGAGGTGCGCCCGATCGCATCCCCTGACGACGACAACGTCATCGCCAACTGCTGCGAGAGCAAGGTGTTCAACGTCGCGCACAACGTCAAGCTGCGCGACCACTACTGGATCAAGGGCCAGCCCTACTCGATCCGCGACATGCTGGCCAACGACCCGTTAGCCGCGGACTTCGCCGGCGGCACCGTCTACCAGGCCTTCCTGTCGGCTCTCTCCTACCACCGCTGGCACGCGCCCGTCAGCGGCACGATCAAGAAAGCCTTCGTGCAAGACGGCACGTACTTCTCGGAGCCACTCTTCGAAGGCCTCGGCGACCCGTCCGTCCGCGAGATCGACGCCGGCGGCATCAGCGTCGGCCAAGGCTACCTGACGGCACTCGCCACACGCGCCATCATCTTCATCGAGGCCGACAACCCGGCCATCGGCCTGATGGCCTTCATCGGCGTCGGCATGGACGAGGTCAGCACGTGCGAGATCACGGTCAAGGAGGGCCAGCACGTCAAGAAGGGCGAGCAGACGGGCATGTTCCACTTCGGCGGCTCGTCGCACGTCCTGCTGTTCCGCAAGCATGTCAAGGTCGAGGGCTTCCCGCAACCGGGGCGTAAGGAGAACGTGCCGGTGCGCAGCCACTTGGCGACTGTATCCGCATAGGTATGATGGGATGTCATGGGTGTGTCTTTGTAATGAATTGATGAAAAAAAAAGTAACAGCAAGTGGAAGATCTCACCCAAAACACAACGGGGAAGAGACCCCCAAATTCGAATCGAAGCATAAGGTAGAGTTCTAGCTGCATAGCGTAGAAGCTGCAATAAAGATCCAAAAGTCGTAACATCAAAGCACTCTTTCCAGATGTACCCTCGAATCAAACAATTGTCACATAGGTTGATCACCAAGCCCTTCCTGCCACTTCTTAAATGTAGTAGCCACCCATATATGTGTATTTGATTTGACTTGACTAGGATGTTGCTCCAGCCGGGATACGGAGGACATATGTGATCCTTTCTTGCTCGAGCATACCTATACTTAGCACTTGACGAGGAGGGATCAGACCTACTCCGTAACACATATCCTTCGGTTCGTTTCGTTGTATGGCCATGACATGTACAAGCTTTGGACGAGAAAGGGTGATCCTACAAGCAGCACGGCAAGGGGCACGAATTCACGTATGGATAGCGCATCCTTTCCTTGATAGTCGTGATCATAACATTAGATAGGTAATGCTACATTGAATCTTAAGGTGCAACTTTAAGACAATCCAGCTCCAGCTCAGGGCTGCGACGATACGCTGCGACGATACGCTGCGACGATACGCTGCGACGATACGCTGCGACTCTTGATGCATATGCTCTGGACGCGTACACGCCTTTGTTTTCTTATGCCGCTGCGACTTTAAGCGACGATCCTCTTGTTGACAGCACGATCATGCGAAGATGGGAATGGGCACGCCGTACTATCGTTCGAAGAGAAGTCAGCACAAGATTCAACATAGCACAGCACAGGGATGAAAGAGAAACTCACATTCAACGGGTTATTGAATCGCAGCCCCTGGTCCAACGAGCTGATCTTCTTGATCTCCTCCTCCGAGAGATCGAAACTGCACACGTCGAGGTTCTGCTGCAGCCGGCCCTGGTTGTTCGACTTCGGGATGACGGCCACGCCGCGCTGCGTCGCCCAGCGGAGCAGCACCTGCGCGGGCGTCTTGTCGTGCTTCTCAGCAATGCTCTTGACGTCGGCCTGGTCGAACAGCAGCGCCGTGTCGTGCGCCTTCTGCATGTTGAGCTCGAGGAAGGACTGCGGGCCGAAGGACGAGTAGGCGGTCACGGCGATGTCGCGGCTCTTGCACAGGTCGAGCAGGTCCTGCTGCACGAGGTAGGGGTGGTGCTCGATCTGCAGCGTCTGCGGGAGGACTTTGGCATAGCGTTCGACGTCTAGCAGGAGCGTGCCCGTGTAGTTGCTGACGCCGATGGAGCGGATCAGACCCTCGTCGTACAGCTCCTCCATGGCGTGGTAGGTCTCTTCGAGAGTGGCCTTGCTCAGTTCGACCTTGTCGTTCTCATAGAAGAAGCCGGGCGGGTAGCGGACGGAGGGGTCGACGTATTTGAGCGCGATGGGGAAGTGGATGATGAAGAGGTCGAAGTAGTCGACGCCCCAATCGGCGAGCTGCTTCTTGGCGATCGGCTTGACGCGCTCCTTGTCGTGGAAGCTGTTCCAGAGCTTCGAGACGATGAACAGCTCTTCCCGCTTGACTAGGCCTTCGTCGATGGCGCGCTTGACGCCTTGTCCGGCTTCCACCTCATTCCCGTAGTCACACGCGCCGTCGAACAGACGGTAGCCCGTCTTGATCGCGTTGTAGACCGTATCGGCGCAGGTCTCGTTGGTCACTTTCCACAAGCCGAAGCCGACGAGTGGCATCTCCTTGCCATTGTTGAGCTTGGTGGTGGGGGAGGTAGGCATTTTGGCGTATGTTCGGATGGACAGTGGTGAGGAACGGTGGACGAAAGGTTTGGAGAGTGGTCGGTAGCTTCGTAAGGGAGTGGTGGTGGATGTAGAAGTAGTGGAGGAGAGTCGGGTTACGGGTCTCGAGAAGATTTTAGGATGGAGGTGGAGCGAAGAGGTTAAGACAGTAGGCAAACTTATTTGATGGCGGGTCGGTTCAGACCTCAGGAACGTGCGCAGGAGGAGGGCCATGATGATGACGATTGTTATAAGTACTGTGCGGTATGTGGCTGTTGGTGGGGCGAGAGATGATCAGGCAAGCGATGGAGGTTACAGTGGTGGTAGTGGGAGGACGGTGGCATTGCACTGACCCAGCGGTGCCATTGATAGCAAGCTCATCGTTCTTGACTGCCGATATTGCTGGGCAGTGACCATCATGTCGGTTCATCCTGACATGTGAACATGAATTTACCCTGCGAAAAAAGAAGTGAAGCTCAATTTCACAACATCATTCTGCCACGAGTGCGGGGCAAAAGCTCGAATATAGGCTGATGTACAGAGGGCGCCGGCTTGCCTGATTAGGAAGTTCGATGCTTCCATATAGCCAGACCAGAAACACACTTGTGCAATCATGAAACATAGGTATCGGATCCAGATGGAAGCACAAGAGCCGTGAAACAGCAGATTTACCGTCTAGTTCGGCATCAGCCCTTAAATGGTGCAGACCAACACGTAATCCCTGACAAACAGAAATGGCATTCATCGCTTCCACGAAATATACATACTGAAGCCCCATGAAAGTGCTACCAGGCTTTGCTCAAGCCTGTACCTCTACCGAGCCACACAATGTGATAAAACGCCATTGGACTTCTCCCGATGTTGTAGAAGATAGCACGTCCAACCCCGACTCGTCCTTCCAGTCTCTCTCCTCTGCTGTCGACCGTTCCTACGATGAGAATCTCTTGGTGATCTTGGCAATGACTGGAAAATGGGGTGGTTAGCTTGGTGTTGTGCTCACAGGCCTCCATCAGAAGCACGACTCATGGCAGGTTAACGTACTGTGCAGCGCAACCACCGAGATGATGAATCCAATCGATAGCACCATGACCACAAAGGGGTCGACCTTTAGGCCAGGGGACTCGTCGGTGTAAAGTCCTGTAGAAAATTGAATGTCAGCCTCTCGTCCATGTCATACGTGGCTCATGTCCCAAATCAAGTCGGCATCCGTCTCTTCACTCCTCCGCTCTCGCCCTCCGCTCCGCTGCCTTTCCATCCATCACTTTTCCATCCACACTGAACTCGTGCCACACCCCCCTCCTCTTCCCCACCCCAACTCTCATTTCC
>PXOE01000202.1:0-31808 GCA_003012245.1 Microcyclospora tardicrescens | reverse complement strand
AGGCGAGCAGACGCAGAAGCTTGAGGGTCACGATGGCTGGGTCAACGCAGTAGCCTTTTCCTTAGATGGAGTGCTAGCCTCAGGGTCGTCCGATACGACAGTACGGCTGTGGGATATATCGACAGGCAAGCAGACCCAGCAGCTTAAGGGCGACGATCTTTGGATTACGTCCGTGGCCTTCTCGCCATACGGAATGCTAGCCTCAGGGTCGAGTGATTGGACAGTGCGGGTGTGGGATATATCGACAGGCGAGCAGACGCAGAAGCTCGAGGGCCACGATGGCTGGGTTAACGCAGTAGCCTTCTCACTAGACGGAGTGCTAGCCTCAGGGTCGAGTGATAAGACAGTGCGGGTGTGGGATATATCGACAGGCAAGCAGACCCAAAAGCTATCAACGGACGCCGGTGTTTACCAAATCGAATTTTCTGCTGACGGTAAGTCTCTGCACACCGACGCCGGCGACTTCGACCTGGGATCCCACAGCTGTATGCTCCACGAAACCATTGCGCCAGTTGCTGCTTTAAAGTTAGACGAACAGTGGGTACGTTGCGAAGACCAGGACGTCCTTTGGCTTCCACACGAGTACCGAGGAAACTGCTCAGCCGTCCACGGAAAGACGCTTGCAATTGGTCAATATTCTGGGGCGGTATCATTCTTCAGAATTTGAGTCGCTTTGATAGAGCTTGAGCACACTTTACACAGCGCACAAGAAGATATGATCGTGCATTTTTGCTCCAAGTTATGTACAAAGACATGACACCTCTAGAACTGTCAAACGAGTTGGAACGTGAGGAGGTTGTTGACCCGACAACACATCTTTCGCTCACGATGCTTCCAGGCTTTGTTTCCGATTAGAGATAGACGCTGGGCACCGAAATTTGGCAGTCCGGGTGTGGATTGTGAGAGTGCACAAGCGAAGCTGAAGCCATTCTGATTTACGAGTAAGGCGCAGGACAGAGCAGACTTACGTCGATAGGGATGGCTGTCAGCATTTGCTAGTCAGCTACAAATGCCCAGCGGGTCAATGGTCTATCTGCAGTTTTGAAAGATAGCAAGCCGCCAGTTGAGTCAGTCTCCTCGGCAAGCACTCTAGATACAACACTCTCTACCGTGCGACATATGCTTTCCTGGCTCTAGCACGATCGCAGCTTCTCTACGCTGTGTCTCGATATCCTTCATCTGAGCTCTAAACAACTCCGTGGAGTCACCAAGGTCGCTTTGGATGTTCGCTCTCAGCCCACCATCTCTGACGCTGCATTTTCCTGTTGTTGCTCATCTCTCTATCATCTTAACTTGTTTTGTAGTCTCTTTCTCATGCCGCGTATTTCGTGGACGTTCGTGTCGACAAAGATGGGCCCCAAGAAAAGCGGCTTCTCCAAGGACTGTCTCTTGACGATAACGATGAAGCAAGCATTTTCGCAGGCATAAAGTAGGAGTACGGAAGAGGCGGGCAATCAGGACATCGTCAGCAGAATTTGCTTTGCCCCTTTGAAGCAACGTTGGCACTTGCGGCTCGTGGTAGGTAGTTTTGGAGAAAACAGCTCACCAAGATCCGGTAAATTGGCGCTACGTCGTCAAAGACCGGGCACGTCGTGGAGAGACTGCGATTGCCCATCTTTTCACGTTGGCCAGGTTTGGAATTAGAAGCGCAATCTTTCGGATTGACAGGTCTTCCATAGGGCCCGACACTGTTCCCATTTCTTGCGGCTAGTGTTGGCATCAACGCAGTGTGGAAAACTGAGCTGCACCATTGAGCCGTCCATGACCATGACTTGTAGCTTACGCGTGCTCGTAAACGTCAATACTCAGGACATGGGTGTTGAACCACGTCTCTGACACCGACAATTTCCTTATTGACAACACAGACTTGCGCAGTTTGACATTCATCCAGCGACTTTCAGAGCCTTGAGGCTCTCGACTGCATCTTCTCCATCGTCTTCCTCGTAGTCCATGACTTTACCTGCCAGACCTTGCTCCCACAATTGTTTTCCAGTCAGTTTTTTCTCCTCCACTTTCACCCTCTTCTTCTTGTCTTCCGCCTCCTGCTCCACGACTTTCCGCTCTGCTTCCTCGCGCATCTCGAGATTGAAGCGATCTCTCCATGCCAGGAAACTCTGTATTGTCACTTTCTCTCCCTCGAACTTTCGGTTCTCCTCGTCTTCTGCTTTTGCTTTGGCGACATCAATTACCGCTTGCACTGCTTGTTGCCGTTCTGCAACCAGGAGCTCTGCAGCATCTTTGAGCGTGCTCACGAGAGTAAACACCATAGCCATGCCCATGCTTTCCTCTATACTTGGCTGCAGCGCTTCTAACAGTCGAGCCTTGTCCTCTTGTACATCAAGATGTTGATGCTTCGGTGCATTGGGAGGTTGTGAAATGTCCAGGACTGGCGCAATGTCAGGATATTCCGGTGGATATCGGACATTCAACAGTATCGTTGGATTATTAGGCTCGTCTTCATCGCCCGCAGACGGCTCTGGAGCAAGATCCAGAGTAATGGAGACACGATATTCTGTTTCGTTGACATCTTGGATTTCGTCCGGGAAAATGGAGTCAAGGACTTCCCGTTCTTCCTTTTGTTCTTCCAGGCCCATGGTTGAAGGTTTCTCGGCCGTTACTCGTAAATAACGCGCTTTTGTCTATTGTCAATTGACAACAAAGAGAAGTGCTATGCGATGACGGAGGTTGGGAAATATTGTAACTTGAGGGGCCTGCATAGTCCTAATCGATAGCTAGCCGAGCAAGCTAAAGTTATCGACAAGAAATTGTTTTGCCTGCCCCATTGCGCCAGCTTAACGAGGAAATTACAAGACATTGATCATGGCTAAAACCAAGACTACTGCCCGAAACCAGTCGGCAGTCAATGGCTCTGCGAAGTCTGAGGAGACGGCGGAGCAGCTCTACGCTTCAGCTCTAGATTTCGTTGAGCAATCGCAGCCGGAAGAAGCCCTTGCGCAGGCGCAGAAGCTATGGAGCCGAGTCCAAAATAAGTCTGTGACGGAGGCTCTTCCAGCACTGAATCTGCTTGGCGAGATTAGTGTCGAGCTAGGTGATGGTAATGGAGCACGCGGGTACTTCGAAAAGGCAGTGTCGTTGGATCCGGAAGGCAAGATCCCCGAGACGATGGGTGGCGGCGCCGAAAAGTTCCTCTGGCTTGCCCAATTGTGCGAAGATGGCGGAAGGACGAGCGTTGAGTGGTTCGAACGAGGCGCCAAGGCGCTGCAACATGAGATTGCGGAACTGGAGAGCGGGAAAGTCACAGCGTTTACGGAGGAGCAATTACTCATGATGCGAGTGGAGAAGAAGAGGAAACTCGCCAACGCTCTCTGCGGCATCGTGGAAGTGTACATGACGGATCTGTCGTGGGAGAACGATGCAGAGGTGCGATGCGAAAATCTAATCACAGAGGCCATGGCCGTAGAGGACGAGACGAGCCCAGAAGTGCTACAGACCTTGGCTTCTGTGCGTCTGTCCCAAGACCGGAAAGGCGATGCGCAGTCTGCGTTGACGCGGTCGATCAAGTCGTGGAAAGAGCTCGATCCGGAAGATGAAGCCGTTCCTGACTTTCCCACTCGCATCTCACTCGCACGTTTGCTCATGACGGCGGAAATGGAGGCTGATGCCATGTTTGTCCTCGAGCGACTGATCATGGAGGATGATCAGAGTGTCGAAGCGTGGTATCTCGGGGGCTGGTGTCAGCGCCTCATTGCCGAGAAGAGTAAGCAGAGCACCAGTGACGCATCGGAGATGATACCGGATCAGGACGAGGATGCAGTCGAAGCGGCGTTGAAGGCCAGCAGACACTGGCTGAACATGTCACTGAAGCTATATGAGTTGCTAGACTACGAGGACGAACGACTGTTCGAGCATGCCAAGGAGCTGGTAAATTCGTTGAATGAGGTACTGGGTCCGGAAGACAATGAAGCCGAAGGTGGAGACGATCAATATGACGACTGGGACGGTATTGAGGATGACGAGGACGAAGACGAAGTTATGAAAGATTCATGAGATGAATATCTGCTGGAGAAGCTATTGAAGCATTATTTGTCCTGATTATCGTACTCAGAGAATGCGTACACACAATGAAAATCTATGAATCAGGCTACAGAACTGTGCTTTTTTCGGATACACAATTGTCGTCTACCTTACGTAGTGCAATACGAGGCTCTGTGACCAGGTTTCAGCACATATACTGGTTGTGATGATCATCTCACGTGCTCAAGTTGATGTCCCTGAAATCTTAGCAGATACTGCCACGAATCTCGTTCCAATACCATGTCTGCACCTCGGGGTCGCCGCAAATCAAGACTTCACCATGCTCCTACCAGAACAATCGTCTCGAGGATCATGGGATCGCCAAATGCACACGTGCTCTCACTGATCCAGCTTACCTCATAAGACTCGCAAAAGCTTGCGTATATACGTTCTGGCAGAGGCGAGCACTCGTGGTTCGACGCTACTACGATCGACGACGGCCGCTTCGTAGTTCGGCGTGAAGTGGAGTCAAGCGTTCGGTCCGGCGTCTACCGTATCGCTTGAGATGGTAGTTGCTTACCTCTATCGCTCGCCCCTGAGGTCCTACAGTGTGACGATCCTGGGGAGCACATGGCAACACAAGGATCTTCGCCTCGACGATACGTACAATCGCGTCGGCTAAATTGTCAGTTAGAAGCAGCTGTTCACTCAGATGAAACCAAGGAATGTGTTTCGAGAGCGGAATGCACGTACGGACGAGCACCTGGAAGCAAGGGCCGACTCAGTAGCTGCTTCACAGCAATCCAGATGTCTCCATGTTCTCTGTAGCAGACACGGATCGATCAGGGACAGCGGTAAGCGAAGGCATTTATTAGGCTTTCATCCCTTTCCAAGCAGATGGGACTGTTCGCCAAATGTGACGATCTGTTTGATAGGTTTCATTTAGACAGGCTCATGATCGTTCCCAGAGCCGTGGATGCATTGTGAACCTGAGGCAGAGTCATGGTGGCACGGAGGCGTATTGCAACAGGGTTAGTACGCATGTCGGTGCGTCGTACAAACCTGGCTGCCGGTAGCGACCAACCGGAAGTCCTTGTTGCGTCGGTGGTGGTTGTAGGATTGTGTACATCGTCTCGTCGCATGTCGAGTATTGGAACATTTGCCTTTAAAATACTGCGTGTTCTTAACCTGACGTTGGCAAGAGTATGTTCTGTGCACATGCAGCGCAAATAAACGGATCAAGAAGGGCAAGCGATGGCTTCAGCCGCGACATGCCGTTGATGGCCTGCCCTGCAGCGGGCACTAGTGATGCCTCATGTTCAAATAGTCACTTCATGTGCTTCGAGGTCGCGGCTGGTTGTCGCCTTCACCAGCCGGCCAAGAGCGCTATATACACGAAGGTCGACTAGGCGCATAATGGGCGTGCGCGACGACTTGATCGAGACGCATATCAAGGCCTAAATGTGGGATCGTCGTAGGCTTTCCTATTTGCATGTAGGCATCCGGACAGATGCGGTCCCACTCACGCTTCCTTGGTGTTCGACACGCGGTTACCGACAATACTGTGATCCGGTAGACACAAGATAGTGCTGCGGGCTGGTCTGTGGAAGTCGGTGGCCCGTCGTCCATACCGAACCACGTCGCTTGCGGCGACCGTAAGGAATGCGGCTGCATATAGGTTCAGCATTCCAGCATGTACAGCTAGCACTAGTCGTGGTCCGATATGCTGATCTGCTAAGACCCTTGCAGTATCAAGTTTAGATCATCCTGAAGACTGCTATGCCCGATGAAGTGGTAACGGGAACAAATAGGATTGTCCAATGTGGAATGTAGGCCAGCATGTATCAGAGCAACTGGAGCGTCGGGTTGTCCAGACTTAGGCCCAGTCTCACACGGAAAGTTGTGGCGCAGATCGTCGTACGTCCGGTCATTGTGGGCGATGATAGCTCGTCCGGGCATCATTAGCTTCTGACGAGCGTTATGTCTCGTGGTGGTGTATAGATGATATGTTCGTTACTTCTTTGCATTCCTCATCCCAGAATGAAGGCCATTGTGTCAGAACATCTGCAACAGGAAGCCAACTGAAACGTGCGATGCTTTGCTGAATGCGTCGCATTTGAAACCTGATCGGGGCTCAGCCTTTGTATATCTTCTACGGTTGCGGTGTAGATGTCCTTCGTCCACAGAAGCCTCAGCTTGTCCATACCTGCAACCGGTCAGCAACGGCTCATCATTGCTACAAAACCTTCACTGTCATTCTCCGAAGAGGGTACTGCAGACGCCTAACAATCCAACTCCTTTCAACACATCTGCTACACATTCAACCCTTTTCTCCAGGTAGTGCCGACCACAAGCAAACGAGAACGAGCCACTCAGGGCTGCGAAAAGCTCACACAAGAAAACTTCACCAATACTCCTAGACGACATCGCTACTAGTAGCGAATCTGCAGTCAGCTGTTCACCAATTGAAGGTTCGGTCACGCAGAACGTATTGCGGAAAGCTGCACAGGTATGCTCACCTCTCACGCATTACAATCAGTCCATACGGTTATGCACAATCAAGGCAAACTCGCAAAGACATTGCTCGCAATTAACATCTTGCTTACAACACGTGCAGACCAGCCATAAAGAACACTTATTCCTAACATCCTCGTCCTTTAAAGGCCTTTCCACAGTTCAGAATTCGGTTTCGAGGCTAGGTATGCTGAAGATGGCCTCAATACATACACGCCAACGTGAAGGCCCTCGTTATGGACAAGAGCATGGTCTTGACGCTGTGAGCGCGCACAAGCCTGCCGATACCAGCAGCTCTGGGTTGTCCAACGACACAAAGCAGGGGCCGAATTATACAGTAAGTCTCTTTAGGCTTGCCTGATTATGCACAGTTGTTGACTCGGTGGTAGCAGAATGAGCCTGACGCATGTTGTCGCCAGAATCAATCATTCGTTGATGACATATCGACTCCTCGATCCATTACAGCAAGCGATGGCATTCGAACCAGAAGCGGTCACCGAGCCAAGCGTGCTGATTCTCCTCTACACGTAAGCAAATCGTCGCGAGTCACGAAGTCGCCTGCTTCCAGATCCAGCAGGGATAAGAAGCCCAAGTTCGACAAATCCAGAATGCCTAAGCTCACAGCGCCGCTCTCCGTACTGACCAAGGACATGTCAATCCCAATGAAGGACATGGATGCATGGGTGAATCGGTCGATCGAAACGAGGCAACAAGAGGTGGAGAAACGCAACGGATATGTCACGCGTCCGATGAACTCATTCATGCTATACCGTTCTGCATATGCAGACCGTACCAAGGCATGGTGCACTCAAAATAACCACCAGGTCGTTTCCTCTGTATCCGGGGAGAGCTGGCCAATGGAAACACAAAAAGTCCGTAAACAGTTCAGCGAGTGGGCCAGAGTTGAGCGCGACAACCATCAAGCCGCACATCCAGATTACAAGTTCTCCCCCAGCAAATGCAACCCCAAACGACGTAGGGTTGAAGTCTGGGAGGAAGAGGCAGAAATGAGCAGTATCGATGGAGAGCCGGACGAGAGCTATCGTCCAGGAGGAAGAAACGTTCGGCGCAGGAAATGTACGCCCACGAACGAGCTGTCAGTTCGTACAGGTGATACTGTAGGCTTTCACTCGCATCCATACTTCAGTCGGCAAGATGCTGGGTGTGGTTACTCCGATACCCCTTATATCAACGCAAGTCCGTCTATGCAATCCCACGGCTGGACTGAACATGCCTATGACGCCCACAACTTGCAGTTCGACATGCATACAGAATCGCAAGATCAACAAACCGCGCAGAGCCTGTTCAACTACCAGTACGCTCCGGGCATCGACAGTGGAATGTGGTCCATGCCGCTGAACACGTCTGGCCCAGTGGGCGAGTATGGCCTTCCTGGTGGTCATCATATGGCTGGAGAACACACGTCTCTAGATGCTTATACTCAACGAGTGATACCACCCTTGGAGCAGTATTACCAGCAACCAGTGTACCCACAACAGCTGCCATACGAACAGCAGATCTCCGGGCAGATGTATGAGCATCAGCGTTGGTTGCAAGCACAATGTCAACCACAACTAGCGATTGATCCAGGTTTGGAAGCAGACTTTGCAGCATTTGGTGGGCATGGTGGCGCTTACGGACAGGGTGACATCCACTACGACCATCTACTAGCCAATGGCTTGGTACCAGAATCTTTCGAAGAGTGTTACACTCCAAATGGGGTCCTAGGCCCGGCCTGGAATCCTTTGGAGATGCTGAAGTGAAGGCGCATTCTTCTGGAGCCAGCACTCAGCGCGCACCACGACAATTTCGCTACTTAGTGATCGCAAACCCGGTGGATTTTCTGTGCTGCAGGCGTGTCCCCCTTTGACTGGCTAGGTACGCCAGCAGCTTGTTCGAGCGCGCGGAGGGTATCCAGGAGTAACTTCTTGAGATAGCGGGGAAATTGATTTACTTGATCAGCATTGATGAGGCTGCATCGAGAGCTGTCGTTTGATGGTGCTGGCTTCATGCCATTGAAGCGTTGGTACCACCATTGCGAATGCGCTTATTGGAAATTCGACTCTGCTGGACCGCGCTGTATATCGTGTTGTAGAGCAATCAAGTGTGACCATCAACTTTTGCTATTGACAGTAAGGACAGGGACGGCGTAGTTGGCAGTACATGTAGACATCTGACGTCTACACTGAGACACTGTGGGAGCTGATCTGGCGAAAGTTTATCCCTGGAGCGTTTCACGCTAGACGAATGCAGAAAGTACCTGAGACATGAGATAAATCAGTGCGCAGCTGTAGGTTTACAAACTACGTTTATCCCTTTCTATTGTATGAGCTTTGCACATCGTGTTCAAAGCAATGAAAGCACCGTCGCTACTATGCCTCCAGGCGTTGCGACTTATCGCCTTCCCGACATCAGCGTCAGGATGCCTCTCAAGTAGCAGAAGATGCTATGCTGCCATCCCAGAGAAACGTTCCAAAACTCCACCACCACCTCCCCAGAGTTCAAGGCCAGCTCCAGCAGCGATATTCCGACCATCACCATCAGGCTCTGATCTCCGCAAGAGGCGCGATGATGATGATGACTTCACACCTTATCCGATTACTCGTCCGATCGGAATGCCAAATCCACCACAGCCGGGGGAGAACTGGGGCATCGACACACGCACGTTCAACCAACGGCGAGACGACTTTCACAACTATGACAAGCACTTGGAGAAACGAGCGCGGATGACGAAGCAGCTTGCGAAGCCATACTTCCGCGATTGGAGCAACATGCGCTTTCACAAAGGCAAAGTCTTCATTGCCAACGAACGCCTGTTCCGCGACGATGTCGCCTTGTACTTCCCGAACTTCTTTGGGCAGACGCTGAGGAAAGATGCGCTGAGGATCAACTATGCGGATGGGTACAAGGGCTTGGGTCGAGATACATGCGATGTGATGAATGGCAAGGTATCACTGGTCAGCATTGTGTCGAACAAATGGGCGGAAGATCAGGTCGACAGCTTTGTGGGCCAGGAAGCCAACCCGGAGTTGAATCAAGTCTTGAGCGAAGCCTCGGACGTCGCGCAACGCATCGAGATCAATCACGAGAATAACTTCTTGAAATGGCACATCATGCAATGGTTCGCGGTTGCTGGTTTGAGGAAAGCACGTTCTCTGCAAGACCAAGAGAAGTATTTCATGGTGCGGAGAGGCGTCAGTGATATAATGAAGGAAGCCATTGGACTGCTGAACGACAAAGGTGGATACGTGTACCTGGTGGACGGTGAGTGTAAGATCAGATGGGCAGGAAGCGCTCTTGCGTTAGAGGCGGAGAAGCAGAATCTGGTAAAGGGGCTACGGAAATTGATACAGGAAGCGAGAACACCGCAATCGATGCGGCGGAAAGCGATGGAGGAGAATGAACAGCTATCTGCAGCAGTAGCAGCTGTGACAGAGGA
This sequence comes from Microcyclospora tardicrescens, assembly GCA_003012245.1. NCBI lineage: Eukaryota > Fungi > Ascomycota > Dothideomycetes > Capnodiales > Microcyclospora > Microcyclospora tardicrescens. Next base: position 21,880 of record PXOE01000202.1, on the reverse strand, counting down.
GGAACCTGTCGCGAAAGTCGCCGGTTCCGCTTGAAATCACGGCAACATGATCACAGGCTCAGGAGGTCGCTGTAATGATGTTCATAGCCATTCGGCTTGATGTATATGTATGTCTACTGACATGGCGAAGATGATGCCGCCCCTCTATATGCCTAATTTCCTGAGTGTGGCTCGAGCTGTCGTGACCTTCATCCCGACTCGTGCTTCAAGATCAAAAGATTCCCATTTTTCAATCGTGGCGATCTCCTCGCTGCACCGTTCTAGCGAAGCCCTGTCACCACCTTCCTTACCTGCCTCTTCCCAAAGGCAGACCGCCATCTCGTAATGCGCAATAGGAAGCGGCCAAGTATCAGGATGGTCGCATGCTTTGAGCTGTGGCAACTGGTGCGAGAACACATTCTCTCGCAGCATGGCCTGGGCCGGCTTAATCTCGCCAAGAAATCGTAGACAAGTGGCCTTGAGGAGCGCTAGAATCGCCTTTTCATCCGCAGACTCTTGGGGGAAGTGTTGATTACTAGTCCGATCATCGAACCAGGCCAGGCACTTCAGCGAGTCTTGAAGTTGAGCCGGATTCATGCGACGGAAGCCAGACCAGAAATAGCTCATCTCTGCTATAGGACTCACTCCAACAGCGTCGACAAAATCACACTTCCACAGCTTCGCCCGATGATCCCATTTTGTAATTTTGCGGAGAACGAAGGTATCCAATGGTAATTGTCGGGCCATCAGTCGCTTCTTGCCAGTATGTTCTGGGACTTTATGCAAATGCGAATCAGCCTTCTCGGCATATCCTGCAGCTCTCGCAGGATCGGAGGCTTTGTGGGTGCGGTAGAGTTCGACATAGCATGCGCCAGCGATGTAGTAGTATAAGCCGTGGCTCCAGTTGTTGAGTTTGACGCATTTCATGAACCCTTCGGCACACTCCTCATACCTGTGTAAGAACATGCAATTCATACTGCGCTCGAACATACGAAGAGCCTCCAATTGCCGTAACGACTTGGTCTCGTCTTGGTCTATCTTGTTCACGGCTTGCTCGAGTTGCCTGTCTGCTGACAGCATCCTTGCCTCTTCCAATAGCCAAAGCTTACTTTTTGGATATAGCTTTCGCATGTCAAAGAGCAGAGCCTTCAGCCGTTCCCGAGGCAGGGCATCTTCGGTGATAATGTCACAATATGCGATGGTCGCGTTATGAAAGGCGAGTGTGAACAGTCCAGCCATTGCACCGTTGATGTCTTGCTTGAACCGAGAAGCAGACCACAACATGCGAAATCCTGTCTCCCGATCTCCACGGAAAGAGAAAAGTGATAGTAGTCTCGAGAACGCTGGTGGGATCATGGACAGTATGAGCTGCATGAGACCATACATCATCCCTGTTCCTGAATGGATATACAGATCGATCGGATCAGATGTGATCGACCTGAAGTCAACTTGTTCCTCCTTGATGCTTCCGGAGGTCAACCCAGAGCGGTCCTCATGATCAGAACTGACTCCACTTGACTCATGCAAAGTCAAGTGGTCGAAATCGTGGTCGGGCGGATCAGACCCATCTTGGAGCCCAGAAGCGGCTGTACTATCATCAATGACCTCCTCGCTTGCATCTACAAATTCGTCGTCGTCTTCGTCGTCGTCCTCGGTTGCGGGTGTATGTGTACCAGAAGTCTTTGCAGAAGTGCTGGAGCCGGCCGAATTTGGGGCGAGAGTGTTTGACGTTGTCGTCGCAGAAGACATGGTAGAAGTTGCAGAGCTCGAAGTCGTTGAGTGATGTGTGCTTAGATACCTCTTCTCCGCCTCACTAATATCGTGCAATGTCCAGAAAGCTTTACGCAGCTTGTAGAAGCCTTTCAAGCTCTCCGTAAGACTTTCGTTGAGCACAGCAACAACGGCGGACATGAGCTGAGCCTCTGCATGGCACAACGCATACTCCGTACCGGGCGGATAGATCGCACTTTGATGTGCGGACGATGGATCTCTGACCGCACGTTTTTGATGTTCAGTTGCTGATTCCTCGGCCTCCGCTAGTCGTAAGGACGCCTGTTCCATGATGTCTTTCTCAAACCCAAGAATTGCTCGGAAGAAAAGAGCATAGGCTCGACCCAACTTGTGAAAAGGTGACGTGCCTTGACTTAGTTGTTCTTCGGCGACATCGATCTCATCATTCATCATCAGCATGGCGGACGCCATGGCTCCTGCCAGAGCATGTGGCTCCTCAGCGGCCGAGAGCAAGCCATTTGTCCCTGATGCAGGCGCTTTCGCGCCGAACCAGCGTTTCATCCTTACATACGAGAAGGTAGATGTAGCACTGAGGATGAGAAGGGAGAGAAGCCAACACCCAGAAGGATTCCATCATACTTTACACAATCCTGGCCCACCTGGATAAGCGGCATGCCGGAAGGCGATGTTACCGGCTGACAAGGGTCGGCAGCATTGAAGAGGCCGCACCCGCCTAGCATCGTTCGCATTGCACGACACGACACACTTTGCATCGTGTGCATCAGAATGCACTGCAGCACTCCATACTTGCCGATTTGGACTACAACCGACCAGCTGAAGCACGACCGCTACTTACTCAGTCACATACAGGGAATGGTCGACAACGATACGCACACAGGCCTAAGTTCAGCTGCGCAATAATAACTATCTTACAGTCATTCATGGCGCAAGGTAGATCACTCAAAAACTGCTCCATTAGAAAATAACATTATATTCATATGTCATAAGTCGTTCACAGCTGTATCGCCCTGGGACAGCTCGGAGACCTCAGGCTCGTCAACCGATGGTCTCTGGAAACACGATTTTTACGATCTCATCTATCATCGTGGCCACCATGTGGGTACTGTAGTTGAAAGGTCAGTACAGATCTGCATGCACTCTTGGATTGCTCATTGGGAAGATGGAACTCACTTCAGTCGCCTGTTGTTCAACACGGCCGCAATCTTCCTCCCGGCAGCAACAGCATTTGCTTTCCCGACCACGCTCCCGGCGAGATCCGGAATCAATGCTTCTAACAACAGAGCTGCTTCCTTTCGTGTTCTAGCCTTCTCATCTTCTGTTCTTGGTGCACTTGACGCCCTCAGCTTTCCGTCAGGCCACATAGTGCCTTGCAGTAAAGCGACCGCCTGAGCTAGTTTGGCGTCTTCTAATGAGACGCGGGCGACGTCTCTGACTCGGCGTTCAATTGTACCGCCAAGCAGTTGATGCAGAACAACAACCACAGTCCGTCCGCGTAGCCAACTGTTCCCTTTCGACAATTCGAATGTCTCAAGAAAGAGGTCGCAAATAGGCTTCACGAAAGGTTCAGTTTCCTTCGTTTCGTAAGCATTCAGCTCGGCCTCGGCTTCTGTGGCTGTGGCTGGATCCTGTATTGCCGGGTCTAAAGCGTCAATGGGTGCGATTGTACCATTTCCAGAGCTCATTTGCGCCGTCGCGGCCGATATAAGATTTTGACCTGCTACGGAAAGTTGATCCAGGACTGGTATGTTCCCGAGGAACTCTTCCATTCCATCAGACACAGAGTTGTAGATGCGCGTTACGAAGTCTTTGGCATCGACTTGATTACCACTCGCTTCATTCGAGGCGATGGCCGATTGGGAAAGAAAAGCGCGTAGCTCGCGGCTGCGACAGATGGCCGGCACAAGTAGCAGAGAGCGCAGGTAGCGTTCTAGGATAACCCTTCGCTTTTGGATAAAATCTTTCTGGAGTGTAAACAACGCCTGCCGACGTGGGAAGTCCAGTTCTCGCACAGCAGGAAAGCGAGCGCGTAATCGTTTGTGCAGGTCATGGAACTGACTGTATCTTCTGGTCACTGCCCATGTCGCACCAGGCATCTGCTCGCCAGCCTGGCGCCGTACCTCGATCACATATAATGCAAATTCGTGACCGTCATCCTCACGACCAACCATGACTGACTTGATACTGATGGCAGCGCGACCATATAAGCTGTTGTCACTTTCTTGCACCATGTATTGTTGTTTCTGCATGTTGAGCCGGTGAATCTCTCGTTGCAAACTCTGCTCAGACTTTTGTAAGATGCGCAGCTCCGCGGCATTGTTGGTGAGCTCCGCCTTCGCGGTCAGGGAATCCAGGACACCTTTTTGTGTGTTGAGTTTTTCAATCTCGGCATTCAGAGCATCGATTGCTTCGGCCAAGCCGAGATCACCAGGGGCAGCTTCTCGAACACGATCATCGTCGCTTTCCTCAAGCCCATCAGACTCTTCTTTGTCATCTTCGGCAAACTTCTCAGCCTCCTCACCGAACAGATCATCCACAAACACGCCTCGGCTTCTAGGTCCTCCGACCAAACCCAGACTTGCGATGCTTGGTTTACCCTTCTCTGATGGTTTATCCAAAAGCGAAGGCCGCCCTTGTCCCAGCGCTATATTTGGCGCAGAATCTCCACCAGGATCGTTAGCCGTAGCGTCGCTTGGCTCGGGCAGAAATAATTCGTCGTCGCCCTGGTCGTCACCAACAATGTCGTCCAGCGCAAGTTGCATGGCATCGACTGCTTTCGCTTCGTCCTTCGCTTTTTCAGCGGCGTCGTTGTCTGAGTCGTAGCTGTTCAGACTGTTTACAGATTGTGTCATTGTCTCGTCGTCGATGCTGTCTTCAAATAACGCCGGTCGATTACTGCTATCTAGTGACCGTCTTGAGCCATCGACAGGTGACAAGAGAGGATTGACAGACCCTTTGAGGTCGGATGACGATAAAACGGCTCGCCTTAGTTCCGACTCCTTGCCGGCGGCACCAAAAGGTGGCCTCCGCTGTTTGACTGGCGACGTATCGCCAGTGGTCTGGCTGTCAGACATAGCCGCAGTCGTCCCGGTCTGCTTCCTTTGCAACGCAGCCAGGGCTGGCGACTCATCGATCGCAAGCCATTTGTAATAAAGATCTGAGCGCTTGAAGCCTTCGTAGTGTTGGTCATTCATGAAGTTATACACCTTAGTTTGTGTCCGCAAAACTGCACGTCTTGCCTCAACGTACTCGGCTGTAGTTGCATTACTGCCTGCCTTGAGATACCGTCGTACGGCGTTCAGTGCAGGCTCAGTGGTCTGCAGCTCTGGCCGGTTAAGATATCCTTCATACATCTGCGCGATGTCCATCTTCTCTGTCTCAGAAGCTTCTCCTGGCGTAGGCTCATCGTTGTCTCCTTCCAGCGGATTACGAAAGCCGTCAACAACCAAAAAAAATTGCACCAACCGCATGAGCTTTACTCGGTCCATGTATTCCATGAAATATCCTAGTCCGGCTGCATCATATATGACTTGGCGGAGTGTGGCTTGACGTTTTCGAGAAGTCGACTGCTGATTGAGCGTAGATGGGGGATCCATAACGAGTCTGGGGATTGCCTGATTATTGCTTGTCAAGGAGACGATTTTCTGGTCAAGCATTCTCTTCCCTGTTTCCATACGGCGCAGATAGACCGCGTCCTGCGCCTCAACGGCCGAATCCTTTCGCAACTGGCTGATGATCTCGCTGCGAAACCTACGGGCTTCGGACAGGGTAGTGACGTTCCTGACGCCGCGAATGAAGCGTTCAAATTGTCGTTCGCTGTCGAATGGTCGAAGACGGGGGAACTGGGTGCTTTTGATGGTCTTGGGACTCGCCGGCGTATGCTGATCTAAAGCCGCGCGAACCTTGCGGACTGACTTACGATCTTGTAGCATGGGTCTTCCAAAGGTGACTATCATCTGGTTCCATAGATCCGGATCTTGGGCGAGTTGCAACACGGGCAGCAATACGGCATGCGATACCAGCTCGCGGATCAGAGTGAGTACAGCTGGGCTGCTTTTCATGTTCGGCGGAAGCAGAATTGGGAGCAATTTCACCACCAAGGCACGCAGATATTCTTGCTGGCTTTCCACGCCGACACCTGCAGCCTGGTGTAGTCTACCACTCTTGTACTTCCCGGCAATCGCAGCATCCAGTTCCTCACTTTCCGTCAGGTTTAGCTTCAGGTCTTTGCCCTTCACAGCACGTTCCGCATCGTAAAAGTCCTTCAGGTGGGTCGTGACCAGAGGGAGCAATCGCGCGACTCCAATCTCTACCACATCAAGCTCCGTGAACCTAGCGGCGGTGGTGAGCAGCACCGACCGGATGACACGATCAATCTCATGTTGGAACAGCGCCCTTGTGCAAATGTTCTGGTACCAGCTGGTAACGAAGTCCCTAAGCACCACATCCAAGAGGCCGTCCACTGCCTTTGAGAACTCCGCCGCGTCGGGGAATATTGTTGGGCGCCTGTACTCTGTTTTTGCGTTCAACGCATTCTTCTCTTCCTCCCAATCGGCCAGAAATGCCAGCTTGGTCGGCCGACGTCCATTCTTGTCCTGCGCAATCTGAACTCCTCGCGATGTAGTTGCAACGACCCAACCTATTCCACCGACCGCTGTGATTGCACCCCCGACAAAAGCATATGGTACCCAGCGTAAAGAGGGAAGCCAGTCCGTGATCAACGCCCACGCAATAAAGCCAAAGACTCCCGCGGCGATCAGGTATCTATAGTCGATCGTGGAGATACGTGGCATGGGCATTGTACACGATCGAATCTCGTGAACAGAATTGCGACCGCATTATGGAGTGTTGTATGATTGGGGTGCGAGGATAGAAGTCGCCAGATAGATGCGGGCTTCTACATACCAGCAAGTAAAGTTGGCATGTGCTTGGGATGTGCTTGGGGCACCGGAGCTAGGACGACGCGTGTGACGTTCTAAGAATGCGTACATGTAACATGATATGATACATGCAGTGAACAGCAAAGCGTGAAAATAACTTGTATGAGCTAGGCTTAAGATTCTATTGCACACATTGCACCTGAAATTTCTTGCATTTTTGTAAACGATCTGTCATAGTAAGGTAAAGACATACCGTAGTATGTGCCAATCTCATCAAAGCCCATGAAAGTCCGTAGACAGCATAAACGCCAATCCGGCACCCAATGCTAAAGTACATAACCGTAACGGTAAACCCCCTTGCCTCTTGATCAACGCCCAGATCCGACTTTGTGTGGTATCAACGGTAAAAAAGACAACTATCATGATACAGGCAGTGGAAGTCTCTTCTGCCGCTTGGGACCCCCAACACTGCCTCCGCCAGTGCTATAGCCGTCATCATCGTAGCCCTCTTGGTAGCCTGTGTAACTGCTCTCATCATATCGTCGCTTCTTGCCAGCGCGCTCGGGTCTTAGGAGTCCAGGGCTGTCCACTGGTGCTGCTGGAGCGGCGCCACGATGTGCAGCAGGAGGTGCTGCTTTGGCCACTGATGCATTAATGGCAGAGACAGGCTGTAGAGCAGGAGTAGCTCGTCCTGTGGCCGGGTCGTCTAGACCGAGCATTGATGCCCAGCTTTCGTGCTCTCGCTTTGGTAGACGACCGGCTGCCATTGTAAATGCACCCTCTGTCTTCTTGAGTACAGCCTCCAAGCCTTGCGGGTCGTTGAGTGGTAATTCTGCCCAGCGTGCGTCCCACCATGTTTTGCCGTCACCCCCTACCTGGTCCCAGCCAGGATCCACGAGGCCGCCCAGAATTTCAACGGGCGTATCTGTTTTGGCCGCCTTGATGCGACCCTCGAGGCCGAGAGTCTTGGCTTTACCTTCATACGACTTCCGCAGCTTGTTTATCTTGTTACCGGCGGCATCCTTACGAGCAACTGAGGCCTGGATTCTCTCCAATCCGTAGAGCTGTATCACATTCGACGACTGTAGAGGTTGTGAAGGTGCGACCGCTGGAATGCATTTAGCAACGCTGAACCATCATGCAAAGTGCCTACAATACTTACGTTCCGCTATCAGCTTGTAAAGCTTCACCGCCACGGCTCCTGGGTTCCGCTCGTGGTCTGTCCTTCTGTGCTGCGTAGTCTCCGGCCCGCTCTTCTCGCTCTCCTGCATCTCTACGTCACCATCCTCATCGCTTTTGAAATTGCCAGTGGTATTTTCTGACGGGTTCTTTTTCACACTTGCGGCGTCATCGTCGCCATCCCCGCTCCGTTCCATCATCATATTCTGGCTAAGATATCCAGCAGTATTCGGTGGTGTCGGAAAGCTGCTCCCACCATTGGCAACCGATTGCTGCTGCTCGTGCAAAACGGAGGTCGACAGGTTTTGTGCGGTCCATGAAGGGGACATATGCACCGAGGGAGGCGGTGTTTGTGGAAAGTCGTGAGCGTGCTGCGACTGCTCGGTCAAGGAAGCCTTTCTGTCCGGGGAAGATGCAGGAGAGTATGAAGATAGGCGCTGACGCTTAGGAGACCGCTCGTCTACGGACATGGATCGCAGAATCACAGTACGCTGTGTCGGTGGTAGGTTTCGAGTGAGAGAGTCCGGAACGAGAATAATGGTATCAATATGTGCGCGCCGAAGAGTGATGCCGACGTTTGCCCTTGCAAGCCGGGCGGAAATCCAGCTACTTCATCCAGGTATGACGATCCAGCTCTACCAGCGAGAAGTTGGTGAGAAGTCCAGGCACCAGGGGTGAATCAATTCGAGGTGCGAGGAGTGGATGTGGTGAAGGTTGTCTGCGATGATGGAGATCCCAGCGTGCCCAAAGTGAATGGGAGCAGTAGTGGAGGCACGCGGATCCTGCCGCCGCTAGTGTAGACTCTCGATCCGCGTTCGATGCCGTGCGTCAATATGGTATCACGGATGATCGGCAATGTATTGATATACGAGCTTGAGCAATTCTTCCCGGAAAGAAGCTTTCCAACATCAGTGAAAGCAGGAGAGTCACCGAAAACACGCTCATGTGCCTTGGGGAGGTATCATGGTGAATGAGGCCCACAACGGTGTGCAGGCTGGCGCATCAACAGGCGCCACATCCTCTTCCTTGAACAAAGCCAGTAATACACCACAGTCCTCAGTCCCAAGGACAACCATCAATCCGGATCGAGCGTCGTCGGCATTGGCGAGCAAGAATGTTCCTAAGCCTGCCGGCGTTGTTCAGCCTAAACCCCAGGCGCTGCCTGGCAAGCGCACATCCACAGCCAGTATAATCGTGTCGCCACGTCAGAAAGGCAACCCGATCTTAGCCAATATCAAATCTCTTCCCTGGGAATATGGTGATATTCCAGCCGACTACGTGGTGGGTCTCACGACGTGCGCTCTTTTCCTGAGTCTGAAGTACCATCGGCTTCATCCAGAGTACATATATACGCGTATCAAAAACTTGCAAGGCAAATACAATCTTCGTGTTGTGTTGGTCATGGTCGACATTCAGAATCATGAAGAATCGTTGCGCGAGCTGTCGAAGACGAGCCTTATCAACAATGTTACCTTGGTCTTATGTTGGTCTGCTGCCGAGGGTGGACGTTACCTCGAGCTGTTCAAAACCTATGAGAATGCAGCGCCGACATCGATCAAACAGCACCAAAGCATGGCATACTCAGATCGCATGGTTGACTTCATCACCACTCCACGAAGTATAAACAAAACGGATGCAGTAGCACTAGTCTCTCAATTCGGAACAATGCGCACTGCTGTCAACGCTCGTCACGAAGAAGTAAGTCAGATTGCTGGATGGGGAGAGAAGAAAGTCCAGCGATGGTGCGCAAGTGTGACAGAACCTTTTCGCGTCCAACGTACTGCACGAAGTGGACCAGGCGGTACACAAAGTCAGAGAGCGACTATGAGTAGAGATGTTACAAGGGCTGAAGGTGATGAGACGACCACAACATTGCCTGTTCACCTCTTATCGGAGCAATCGGGGTTGCTTGAACACGACGATCTGGGATCAAGACCCAATATTCAGCTCGCAAACGACACATCAGCGCAGGATGTTGATTTGGATGCAGAGGAAGCACTCGCTCAAGCTGCGGCGGAACCAGAGCTACCAGCGAAGAAGAGCACCGTCCGACCTGTACAGCATGAAACACATGAGGACATGCAAACCAAGAAGCGTAAATTAGACGAGGACCCTCTCAGCGATGGTATCATGGCAGCACTTAGCAAGTTGAGGAAAGAGGAATGATCGCATCCTAATATAAATCTTAGCATTGGATTGCTAGATACACCGGTCTACGGATCTACCCTCCATGCTCTATCTCACCATTCAGCCGAGACATGAGTCATCTCAAGTCCAGTCAAAAGATTGAACAAGCTGTGCGGCAAAGGCTGGCATCTTCATGCACAAGTGCTCACCCTCAGTTGATCTCATTCGACCCACCAAGTTGCCTTGTCCATCAAGCGGGAAATCGTCCGGTGGCGCATCGGTATGCCATCGCTTCTGCCGCGCTAGCATTTGTTGAATCAATCCCATGAAGTAAGTGCCCGACACATGCTCAGGGTCTGAGGAAGTTTGGTGTGCCTGTGAATCATTCCGTGATGCATCGTGTGTCAATGACGAGCTATTTGACACGTTTGCAGACATTGAGCCTGCTCCAATATGCGATCCGTAGACTTCTGTACGTACGACTTTTTTCGCCATGCTACGCCATTCTTGAGACGAAAGATCAATGCTAAACGCCGCTGCGCAGCCCAGTCCGCCTGCATGGAGATAGCCAGTCTCCGTGTTGAGATCGACTAGACGGAACTGCTTCGTCTCACCAAGCATGTCCGCACGCACTGCCTCGCTCGTTATAGCATCGAGGGTTTTCCCAAAGCGCTCCGCGATTGAAACAAGCAAGGTGCCCATCATTTGCGTGTTTTGAATACCGGTGATGAACTGGCGTGGGCACTCATTGCATTGCAACACTGAGCTTGCCGTTCTCATTGCCTCGCGCAAAGGGGCGAGGCAAGTTGGAAATTGATATGGTTCGCTCATCTGTTGCAGATTGTTGAGACTCAGATACATACCGCTTAGACAAGCACAAGGCGGTAGACTGGTGGTGAAGTTGCAGTCAGGTAGAAGGGCGTTGTGTGCCGATGACGAGTCGAACAATAGAGGTGACAATGTCTCTCGAGGACTATCTCGTTGTAGTTCTGGCGGAAGATGCAAGAGTGGAGGTGTACTGGCCGAAGTATCGGAAATTAGACCAGGCAAAGCGCTTTCCATGGGCACATCGGTCTGGTCTCTGTGATGCATCGGCCGCGAAGCATCTAGGTAATCTGGCTCGGAGAGATCCAAGACATCGCGATCCAACACGTCTGCTGCAGTCTGTGCACGGGTTGCGATGCTCGTATGATCATTATCTCGTGACTGCTCCAAATGCTGGGCAGAATGAACGTCTTTTCGCTTCTGCGGCCGGCCCATTTGCTTCTGTACACTATAGCAACAGCGGATGCTCTCGCGCATACATCTTTCACAGGATGGCTGACCTCCCGAGCACTTGAGCTTCTTTGCCCTACACTCGTCACAAGCAGCTCGTCGTTTGAGCACTCGGTCAGCACCGCCCTGGGTCCGGATTGACGACAGCACACTCGACGGCATTGTACACCTTTCCTGTCGGTGGCGCTCTATAACTTCCCTAATGAGCTTTCTTGTAAAAGTGTTTTACTCCCCGTGGCAAGGAGATGGCGTGGTCATTAAGATGGAGGCAGATGGGAAGTGTGGCCTCGAGTCTGCACTATATGTAGGAGTGTCTTGCTACAAGTAACTCACGTGCACATCGGTAGCGCTGCTGCAATGTTCCTTCATAGAGAGTTGGAAACATGCGATTAACTTAAACACACGTTCTACTTTTAGTTCGACCACGACCTCACGATATTGATGCTTCGTCAAGCATCATCACCGCAGCTGCGGTCTTCGTTTCGTTCATCATTACCTAGCATTTGATGTCCTACAGTTTGCTTGTGAAGCGTGAGGTGTGTGCTCATGATGTACGCGGAAATAATGCCGGCGCCAGTGCGGTTGTGGCTTGTGCGTACAGCTTGAGACCGAAAAAAGTTCGGCTGCAATCTTCGAGCTACCTTGAGAGTGCATGTCGGTAAACATACGATCTTTAAAGACGCAGCACGCATCAATGTCCAAACAGAGAGCAGGTCAGAAGCGCAAGGTGATCGAAGTGCCCAGACCTGTCGAAAATGAAGAGGATGAGCTTGCGAATGGCGATTTTGCGGACTTCGACGACGAAGGAGACAGTGAGGAGGATGTGAGCGATGACGATGAGAGCGAAGAGGATGTAGACCCGGATGAGGAACTGGAACTCGACAGCGATGAGATCCCGTCGTCCGAGGACGAGGAAGACGTCCGCCAACAGCTCCGGAACCTGAAGACCAACGGCCAAGCCACACCAGTGCAGAAGTTGATGGGCAGTGACACAGCTCGAGAGATCAGCGAGATTTCTCCAGACAAGCCTGTCAGGCCGCTAGAGCTTGACAACGACAGACCGAACTACAGAATTGATGTCGACGCGAACGGGAACGAGCGATACGTCTATACTGAAATTGAGCCGAACTACGATTCCGACGATTCGGATGCGCCAGCGACTACGAATACAATTGGAAACATCCCATTCTCGTACTACGACGCATACCCCCATATTGGATACGACATCAATGGCAAACGAATCGCAAGACCAGCCAAGGGCGAGGCACTAGACTCTTTGCTCGACAGCATTGATTTGCCTCAAGGATGGACTGGTATGACAGACCCTCAAACGGGCAAGCCTCTCCAATTGACTGCCGAGGAATTGGAGGTGTTGAAGAAGATCACTCGCAACGAGGCGCCTGGGGAGGGCTATGACCCGTACCCTGACATGATCGAATATTTCACGGGCAAAGGAATGGAAGAGGTTATGCCGCTTTCTGCAGCTCCTGAACCCAAGCGGAGATTTGTGCCTTCTGCTCATGAGCACAAACGTGTGATGAAGATAGTCAAAGCCATTAAGGAGGGTCGCATAAAGCCTTTCAGAGAGCCTACAGAAGAGGAAAAGGAACTCAAGGAAGATCAACAAGAATACGCTGGGTACGATGTATGGGCAGATGAACAACCGAGACCGGATCATGTCATGAACATTCCCGCGCCCAAACTACCACCGCCAGGCTACGAAGAGTCATACCATCCTCCGCCAGAGTATCTTCCAGATAGGCAAGAAAGAGAAGCATGGGAGCAGGCAGATGAGGAAGATCGTGATCGCAGCTTTCTGCCCCAGGATCATTCTGCCCTGCGCAAGGTTCCTGGGTATGCGCAGCTGGTCAAGGAGAAGTTCGAACGGTGCCTGGATCTATACCTTGCTCCACGTGTTCGTCGCAGTAAATTGAACATCGACCCAGAATCTCTGCTACCGAAACTGCCAGATCCCCAGGAGCTGAAGCCTTTCCCCACAACGACTGCAGTGATATACCGAGGCCATGAGGGAAGAGTGCGAAGTGTCGCAATCGACCCAACCGGCTGCTGGGTCGCAAGTGGCGGTGACGATGGCAGTGTTCGTGTGTGGGAACTGTTGACCGGCAAGCAGCTTTGGCGCATCAAGCTTTCCACGTCTGATGCAGTTAATGTTGTCAGTTGGCGGCCAGGTACTGATGCTTGTATTCTTGCAGCATGTTGCGCAGAGACCGTGTCCTTCATAGTCCCATCACTCCATCTCACGTCGGACCTCGAATCAGCAAGTTGGGAGACCATCGATGCTGGTTTTGGCTACGCTGCTGATAACTCAAATACCACAGCAGATGCATCGAAGCCCCAAACGGCCACCTGGGCACGTCCATCCACAACTCTGCAGGATCGTGGCATTCTGCTCACTCTCACTCTACGGTCCGTCCCAAAGACATTGACTTGGCATCGTCGCGGTGATTACTTTTCTACGGTTTCACCTGCCAACAGCACCGCCTCCTCCACCGCTGTCGCTATTCACACGCTCTCAAAACACCAGTCGCAGTATCCTTTCAAGCGTCTTCGCGGTCTTGCGCAGACAGCTTGCTTCCATCCATCACGCCCCCTCTTCTTCGTCGCCACTCGCCAAAGTGTTCGCCTGTACGATCTTCAAGCACAGGTCCTGGAGAAAGAACTCAAGCCTGGTGCACGCTGGATTTCTTCCATCTCGCTACATCCTCTTGGTAGCAATCTGCTCATCTCTTCCTACGACAAGCGACTGCTTTGGCACGATCTCGACCTTGGTGCAACCCCTTACAAGACTCTTCGCTACCACTCTAAAGCTATCAGAAGCGTAGCATTCCATCCGACACTCCCGCTGTTTGCGGACGCATCTGATGATGGCACCCTGCAAATCTTCCACGGAAAGGTCGTAGGGGATAGTATGGAAAATGCTACTGTTGTACCACTGAAAGTCTTGAAAGGACATAAAGTCGTCAAGGAGTTGGGTGTACTAGATCTATGCTGGCACCCTCGCGAGAGCTGGTGTGTATCTGCTGGTGCAGATGGCTTATTGAGGCTATGGACATAGCTTGAATAGACATATATATATGATGACCATAAACAGCGGCCGCACGTCTACTTGACATCAATAAATGTCTTCCACGCTTCTGATTCATACATGTACATAACGATACTACAATCCCCATTCACAGACTCAAAGAAACCCCTTGGTATTGTACACCTGGTCGCCTTGCTATGCACATGCACGAAAACGTCCACAGCCCTGCTGCCTCTCGAGCGAGGCCTCCATTCCGATATGCTATACCATCCTGCCCAACCGCTCACAAGAACCAGAACAGCACCAAAAAGCACAGCGCAATGAACCCGCCCAGAATAAACCCGTCCCTCCTCTTCTTGCTCCCAATTCGCTGCATCAGCCCATTGATCCCTGGCACACGCGACGCAGCCCCAACAATCCGCCGCTGAATCCCTAGCAGGCTCTCGCGCTGCAGACCGAACTGCTCGTTGACAGCGTACGCCTGCGAGAGCACACTGTCCGCCATACCGTGGCTGTTGTCTAGCCGCCGCCGCTCCGCTAGCATGTACTCGGCCTCTGCGGGCGTGTTCTGCGCGTGGAAAGTCGAGATGTCGCTGCGCACGTTGGACAGCAGGTTGGCACGGTCGCGCGCATGCGCCAGCTGCTGCTTCAGACGCGAGAGCTCCGTGCGGTGCTGTGCGAGGATCTCGCGGTGTCGGGAGAGGTTGGTTGATTTCAGGGCGGAGGGGGTCGGGGTGGAGTCGAGGAGACGGGAGAGTTGGGAGAGAAGAGTGGTGCGCTGGAGGATGGAGAGATTAGTTTCGGGACCAAATCATCTGAACGGTATGAGATGAGTAGTGTCTTACCGCTTCCAGGATCTCTTGTAATTGTTGTTCGACGGCTCGCTCCTCGTCGCTGGGTTCCTTGGAGATCTCGGATCGTGTTGCATACTGGGCGTAGGTATGAAAGAGGGACTCTGTCGCTGACTCTTGAGATCTGGCTTGTTGCCGTAGTTTTGTCCAGTCATTGGATTGTTGCGCCATTTTGCCTTCAAGAGGGTGCTTCTCCAGACGAGCCGGGTACAGATGTGTTGTTCAAGGATATGAGTGCTGGCATGGAATACGAAACCTGGTGACAAAATTGATCGGCTTGAGGAAATGCCAGCAATTCCTCTAGCACAAAAACACTGCGGTTGTGTTTCAGAGTGGACAATGGATTATGTCTTAGATATGTGACGGCCCCTGCGCGCTATGTTGATCGCATGGAGCCACTGCATGTGCTTAGGTGTGCACTCGTAGAAGGCGGAGACGCTTCCTCCCAAAGGCCGCAGTGGTCGACAGCCAAGCCCCACGACTAAAACGAGTGACGCCAGTTCCATCACGGTGCAATCTTTAGTTTCCATTGTCCATATCTTTCTTTCGACTACAGCTCTCATGTCCATTGCTAATGTGTGGTATCTTCTGTGCCTTGAGCACACACGGTCCCGTTTGGCCATCACCGGAACACGAGCAATCGCTTCGAAATCGAGGTCCTGACAGCCAAGAGAGGATACATCGACGCTTTGCTACCTCTACCCAAGATATTCACGTTACGTGCTTCTCGACAGTGCTAGCTCTTCGTGGCTCCGAGATCGTGAAGCAGCCTTACCAAGAGCCTGGTCACGAGTCAATCCTCTGTTGGAATGGTGAAGCCTGGAGTATTGGTGGCAAACCGATGCACGGCAATGATACTCAAGAGGTGTATCGATTGTTGGGTGAGACCAGTGAAGATGGCACGCTTCGAGGGGATGGTGGTGTAGTGCACGAGGCGAATGCCATTGCCCGAAACCTATCCTCCATCGCTGGGCCGTACGCTTTCGTCTATTATGATCCCAAAGGCATGGTCTTCTTTGGTCGCGACTGCCTGGGCCGGCGGTCTCTGCTCGTCAAAATCACAGATGGAGGCGATCTTCTGCTTGCCAGCGTGTCCGACGAAAGTACCGCAGGCTGGACTGAGGTAGAGGCAGATGGCTTGTATTGCATCGATCTTAACAACATTCACCAGGCTCTTACGAAGGCAGGAGCCCACGCATTTGATGATCTTGTGAGAGTCAAAGTGCCTTACCATTTCAATGGTGGTCATGGCAGTGATAATAGTTCTGTAGGTTCCGCCACATCCCGCATGAGTACGCGAACTCATACAAGGTAGGTCATTCCACATCTTTCATTAAACAGACAAGAGTCAATTGAGACCCCCGTTTCATTGCATGAGCGCTCTCCTTCTGTTTTGAAGCTCGAACAGTTACTTGTCAATGCAATAGCTCACAGGATCCGACGCATACCAGAGCCACCTGTTCGGCAAGAGGATTTGGACAATCCCTCTGCGAAAGTAGCTATTCTGTTTTCTGGCGGCTTAGACTGTACAGTTCTGGCCAAATTATCTCATGACATGCTTGACATCAAGCAGCCCATTGATCTTTTGAATGTGGCTTTCGAGAACCCTAGAGTTCACAAGACTACTGGTGGCAGCACTGCCGACCGAGACAACGCGTACGAGCTCTGCCCAGATCGAATGACCGGTCGCGCGGCCTATGAAGAACTGCGAAGGGTATGCCCAAAACGAGTCTGGCGATTGGTAGCCATCAACGTGCCGTACACGGAGACAATGGCTGCCCGATCAAAGGTCATGGGCCTCATGCGTCCTCACAACACAGAAATGGATCTGAGCATTTGCTTTGCGCTTTACTTTGCAGCAAGAGGCACCGGCAACATTAAGCATGAGACGCACAGAACGCAACCATATACTACTTCGGCTCGAGTCCTACTCTCTGGCCTTGGTGCCGATGAGCTATTCGCTGGATATACACGGCACGCTACGGCCTTCAAGCGCAATGGTCCTTCCGGACTGTTGGATGAGCTGGATGTCGACATTGGAAGACTAGGCAAGCGAAACTTGGGTCGAGACGACCGCGTAATCAGCGACTCAGGCCGCGAGGTCAGATTCCCGTATCTGGACGAGACACTGATCACATGGGTTCTGGCGCTACCATATCATGAGAAGTGTGACTTCCGATCCATCGAATCTCAGGAAAACCCCGATAACAGTGCAGGTCTTGAGGCAGGTAAGAAGATTTTGAGGTGTCTCGCCTGGAAGCAGGGTATGAAGAATGTGGCAAAGGAGAAGAAACGTGCTGTAGGTCAAGCGTATGGAGAAAGTCCGACTGGGGATATGCTAATGTCTCCGCAGATCCAGTTTGGAGCTCGAACAGCAAAGATGGAGACCGGGCGATCCAAAGGCACGCAATTGGTGGCATGACCTTGCGGTGTCTTTGGTAGCCTGTACAGTGTACAAGGTATTGGTATGTTGGCAATTCCTCACTTTTGTTCTCTACACTGGCAATAATTGCTATGATTATCAACGGAGGCGGAAGATACTTCCAATTCCGATACATATTGGAGATGATACGGTATCATTACAGAACTAGCCCACCTCCTTGAGGTTGCGGTCAGCCTGTATGGAGCACGATCATCAGTGACTTGATAAAGGCAAGTCTGAGCAACGTCAATGCTAGCGCGTGGAATAGACATGGTACAAAGAAAGAGTGAACTCATAAGTGCTGACAGACACTGATCATCAAAGTGTAGAACCGTCCGAATTCCGCGATATCGGACGCGCAGCATTCAACGATGTCACTCCTGGACATGTGATATCTCCCGAACGCTTTGCACACTATCAGATCTTGCACCAATACAATGTTCTGCTTGTTCAAGCCTCCAACATTCATTCCAGCTGGCGCTGGAGTGGTATTGGCCCTAGCTTCAATTGCGTGCTGTTCACCCCACCACTTCGGCGTGCTCCCCGCCATTGCAGTCCACGGCTCATCATCACGTACATATATAGTACGCGGTCCAGCTCTGATTCAAGTCCATTTCTGGAGCTTCCGTTCCCTACAATATCGACAAGAGCTCATCAAAGGCTGATCACGTACGACCGACGAAACCGATCTTAAAAAAAAGCTACTATAACAAAAATGTCGAAGACGGCCATCCAGCAGCACGTCGAGACTGCCTCGGAGGAGTACTCTTCCAACTTCACCAAGGGCGACCTACCTTTGCCACCAGGCAAACAATACTTGGTCGTAACGTACGCATCTCGAAAGACCACGCTGCAAGAATACAGCTGATTCCGGGTTTACAGTTGCATGGATGCCCGCATCGATCCAGCCGCAGCATTCGGCATCGAACTCGGTGACGCCCACGTCATCCGTAACGCCGGCGGCAACGCCAAAGATGCGCTGCGAAGCATCCTCATCTCGCAGCATCTGCTGAACACGCGCGAGGTCATCCTCGTCAAGCACACGGATTGCGGCATGCTCACGTTCAAGAACTCGGACGCCCTAGCCAAGGTCGCGCAGAGCAATGGAGTTGGCGTGCTGGCTGGCACCTTTGATTTCCAGCCCTTTTCTGACTTAGAGCAGAGCATCCGTGACGATGTAGTGTGGTTGAAGCAGCACTCGGCTGTGGTTAAGGATATCGCCGTCAGTGGCTGGGTGTACGACGTCAAGACCGGAAAGACCAGGCGGGTTCTGTGAGTTTGTGCCTGACCTTACTTGAGGTTGAAATGTAGCTTTGAACTCAGTATGATACTTCTATGTGTGACCTTACAAGCATTCCATTCGAGAGCCGTTTATGCGGTATCTTCGCCCGAGTTTGGTAGCTACGACGTTACACAATCACAACAAAATTGACAGCCACAATGGTCTGTCTGGATTGAAATGATGATCAGAGGTTGAGGAAATATGCATCCTCATGGACATCGAACATTTGTTCTACAAACCCCGCGGTAAAATGATGAAGTCCCCGTGTAAACGCCAGGTCATGCATATCGCTAAATCGCTCGACAAAAATCATCACGAATCCTCAGAACTTTTGCCTGCCCAGTGTGGGCTGCCAGTCAAGCGGATGGGTCTCCTCCGTGGCGTTCTCATCCTGCTTCCACATCTTGATCGTCTTGTCTGCTTCTCCCGTGATCAGTCGAAGACCAGTTAGGTCGAAGGTGCTGCTCATCAGACCGGCCTCAGCATCCAAAGAGCCGGGCTGTGCGATCGAGTCTTCGTATTGGAACCGGTGGCCGGTCTTCCAGTCCCAGAACGCTACGCTGCCGTTGTCTCCACCCGAGAACAAGACATTGTCTTCGTTGACGGAAAGAGTGTTGATGACTGAACTATGTCCCTCGAAATTCTGCATGAAGTCGCCTCGCGGACATAGCCATTGCTTGATTTGACCGGGTGATGCCGAGGCGAAAGTGTACTCAGTCGGGTGATTTGCAAGAGTGCGCACGCCTTTCTTGTGGTGGGTGAGGATTCCCATCGTTTTGCCGGCCGCAAGATCGTACATGCGCACTGTGCTGTCGAGCGAGCTGGAAATGACTTGCGGATCAGTCGCTTGCGTGATTATGGATGAAACTGTTCCCTTGTGCCCGGAGAGCACATGAATGTTGCTTCGTGTACGCATGTCCCACACACGAACTACACCGTCACGTCCGCCTGTACAGAGGACATCGAGCGTAGGGTGAAGACTCATTGTGTAGACTCCTGAAAGATGTCCGTGGTAGTGGCGGATAACTTTGTTGGTCTCCAGATCCCAGCACTTCACCATCTTGTCCTCTGCGCAAGAAAAGAGATATGGGTGACGCGGGCTCACAGCCAGACCGCGGACTGTGGAAATGTGGCCAGTCAACGTGAGCTTGAGCGTGCCGGACGCCAGATCCCAAATTTTGATGGTACGATCTCCAGCACCTGATGCAAACCACTGGTTCCCAGGTTCTACCGCAAGCGCACGTACCCATCCAAGGTGACCTGATATTACACGGAACAGTCTCCAGGGCGCATGCCACTCCGGCTTTTGCTGTCGCACAGTGTCCCTCCGCACCAGACTCGTGCCGGGCGTATCTCGCTGAGGCGTCGGACCGTTCGCATTAGGTGGAGGCTTAGATCCTGATGCTCCGTTGATCCGTGTCAGAGCCATCGAGCTACCAGGAGTATGTTTGGAAGCAGATGCGCCTTCAATCATTTTAGCCATCTGAGGGTCGCTAGCTTCCTCCGTCTTCTGCTTCTTCCTCCGCGCTACGAGTCCTGCTTGCGCATCCAGCTGTTTTTGCGCCAATGCCGCTGGAAGCTCTTTGACATCAGCGTATTCATTCCAGACTCTTGTTGCAACGCTCGTCTTCATCGCGATCTCGAAGGGATCTTGCGCTGTTGAAAGTGCGATGGGTGGTAATGACTTCTCTGGGACCACAGATGGTGGTCCAAAGGCTTCGCGAGTCCTTTTCGCAGAGCGTCTTACGGCCTCCGCGGCCATTGTGTCGACTTCAGCCATAACTGTAGTAGATAGCAAGCTCTACGAGACCGAAGTTCATTTGCTACTTCTCTTGTACTGGAGAACGCGTTCGCGGAATGGTTTCCGTCTCCAACCTCACCTCCGAGCCAATCAGAACACAGCAATTGCGGAACATCAATACATAACTCCTGCAGGTCAAATGTATCGAGGTCGAGATCGAATTGCTTGAATGTTCCATTGAACCAGATCGAAACGCACGACACAATGCACCATCTTCATCCGCGATCGCGGACGACTAGTACGCTGTTTACTACGACTCTTGCCATCTCTTTCCTTGTCGTCGCGCTTCCACATATACTGCCATGCCCCGTGGATCGAAGACAATTTGCCGACACCATCGAGATGCCCGATGGGACTATAAGGCGCAGGAGACAAAAGAGAAAGACACTTGAGAATGGTGAGAGTGCTGAGGATGGAATCGAGACGGGAATGGTAGCAGCAAAGCCACCAAGAGAGTGTCCTGTGCCAAAGCCTACAGGACTGGTCGGCCAATTAATGGGTCTTCCAGCTCAAGGACAAAGGGAGAAGCCGACAGAAATTGTTGTCCAGCCACTACAATCACGACGCACTGGTATGAAACGGGAGGCTGTGGAGACGGATACTCCTTGAGCCTACCTATCAAACATCCCTGCGAAACACCAGCTCGTGTTCTGCAGCTCATTTCCATGGGAAGCCATTCTAGGGGCATCCTATACTTAGACTACCGACCTCGATCTCCACTGTCCGAAGCGAAAAGGAAGAAAGCTTTAAAGCGAGCGAACGATCTTGGCAACCCGTTGCAACTTGTCCATGAGCTGCGAAAATCCATCGCCGTCACTCGCTTCATCGGGGCCACAATCACACGGGAACCACGTTTCAAAATCATCCGCCCATTGGGTACCCTGACCGACTACTAAGCGTTCGTTCTCCTCGAACATTGCCTCCCAGTCTGGTCGGTGAACGCTGATACCCCAACGAGGCACATAGACGTCTATGTCCTTCGTCTCTGGATTTCGGTTGCGGTCTTGGAAGCGTGCGACCTCGAGCGTATAATCGGAATTGGCGATCTTGTATGAATACGTGATTCGCTGACGAACGCTCGTCAAGCTGGGAAGATCACAGCAGGTCACAAATTGCTCGTCGACGTTCTTCGAAGCGCATTCGGCATCGAAGCGGATGGTCTTCTCAAAATGCCCCAGCTGAGTTGGTACACGTGTGTTTGGGACGGATGTGCTGGTGTCAATCCCGACTCGCCAAGCCGATGCGGCGTTGAGGTTATCTCTAGCCACAGAGGACACATTGTTGAGATC
>PXOE01000200.1:0-18449 GCA_003012245.1 Microcyclospora tardicrescens | reverse complement strand
CCCCAGAACCCACCCACGACATCATCGTCGCCACCCTCCGAGCCAAACCATGGCCCTTCATACGGCAAGTCCGCACTCCCGCCCCCGACAGATTCCGCCGACGTGCCGCTTCGCCAGCTGCGCATGAACGCTGTCGCCAAGCTGGCCCGCCGTCGCAGCGTCTCATCTCCGTTTGCGCGCAAGTCTGCTTCCATCGCCGCAGACACGCGCGGATCGTGCCAGCAGCGTGAGACGAGCAGTGAGATGGCGGCGTTGGCGATGGCGGAATTCGGGGATTGAGAGAGTGTTGCTAGTGTTGGGAGGGAGATTGCTGCGTCACATGTTAGAAAACTGTCATTTCCTTCGAAGGGACTTGAGGAGGTGGGTAATAGTACAATTTTCCGGCTCATCGTCCCGAGCAGGCTGATCCGAGTGCTCGACAAGCTGTTCTGGATCGATGATGGTCAGACGGACGATGTCTTTAATCGCGGCGCGGATGCCGTGCGCGGCCAGCACAGCGAAGACGCTGAAGCCTAGCCACAGCCAGCGGTCGTTGATGTGCGGTGGCATGGAGCGCTTTGCATTTTCGTGTGCTGTGTGGATATTCTGTAGACAAAATCACATGTTGCTGGTTGGGTGGCGAGGACTTGGGATACGAAGTGATGTGGGGAGTCGTGATGCTTGGTGGTCTAGTACGGCTTCAAGCTTTAGATTGCCACTGCAGGTGTGCACACAAAAACCACCCCACATATCGGTCATTGGGAACATGTAAATGAAGAAAGGTATTTAGAAAGGAGCAGACACACAGACCGAATCAAGGTTTATGGTACATAAGCATAGAATTACATTATGGTATAGCTAACTTTTGTATTTCCGCATCTCTGCAATGGTACAGCTTCATGGCCGATCAGCTAGCCACAGCCAATGATCTAGAGGTTCAACCTCTGGCCCAGTCTCTTGAGCCTGCATAATGGCCATCGAACGTTTCCCTCATGATTATCAGGCCGCTTTAATGGCCTTCTGCATGAGGAAGTAGATACACGGCCTGAAATGTATGAGCACATAGGTGGTGATCGTGCCGTGTTTGTATGATGTCTCCCGTTCCTGGGCACAAGTAGTCTGGTAAGACAGGTCGACCTGCGCAGAGCCTGGCCGGTACTTGGCCGTTTCTGGTCAGCTCTTTTCAGTACGCAGTCGTTACGCAACATGCGCGAGTACGGGATCGCGGCTTCTATATTGCTTCGACAGGAGTGGATCTGGCCTGTTTGCCGATGGAGAGCACGATGTCATCGTAGCTTGTGGCGGAGGACGACTTGTGTAGGCCTATGAGGTGCGGAGCAGTACGGAAAAAGCTGGGAAGTCCGTGTTACGGAGGAAGCTTCACTTTACTTTTCTCCCTCTCCTTCCTTCGCTAGATTTGGTAGAGGCGCTTCTCTTCATGGTGTCGGTAACCGCGCTCTTCGCTGCGGAGGCAGCTTTAGACACCACCGAGCCTGCAACTCCAGCGGCTGAAGAGGCGACGCTCCCTGTAATGCTCTCGGTGTTCTTTGTCGTGTTCTCATCTTCCTGTCGCTGTCTAGTCTTAAATTGTCGCGGAGTTTCCACAGGCTCTTGACTACCAAAGATCCTACCCATCAGTCCTCCCTGCGCCCACATACCGATCTTCTTCCTCTTGGCCTTTGCTTCAGCCGCACGATATTCCTCCTCCATTCCGCCAAACTCACTTCCTGTCTTGGCCTCATATACCGTCGCAACTCCGTTCTTGATCATTGCCAGACCCACATCGGACTTGAAGAAGAACAGCCGACGCCTCTTGACACTACACACCACCCGATCGAACTGGTCCCGTCGATACGGTGTGGCTCTCACCCATCGTCCTTCGACATATCCTTTCAGCCAATCCAACGCCTCCTTGCCATACGGCTGTGCCGGCCGCCCAAAATGCGCCATTTCTGGTGCATCGACACCCGCAATACGCACATGTACTGTGTTACCCTGCAGCTGCTTGCCAGTGAGCGTGGATATTTTGCGCCCTGGTAACCATCCCCAGCCCATCAGCCGTCCGCCTGGGGCATGGAAGAGATGGAAGTTGTCCCCATCGCCCACTCGCGTCACGTAGCCATACAAAGTCCGCCCGCTGAAGCTTGCTGGAGATAGATAGTTGACGGACGGAACCCGACGCAAGAAGCGCTTGTATACTCGTACGACTGCAAGCCAACCACCTATGCTCGCGGCTGACACCACGGCGGTTTGAGCCCAGGTGTATTGGGTATTGAGTGCACGTTCCCACGAGCCAGATGGAGGGAGGACAGAGACTTCGGGCGAGCGCTCCTCCTTTGACGGTGACGGGTCACTGGCTGACCATGGCCAGGGCATCGTCTGCTCACAATCTTGTGAGGAGGTCGTCCAGTAAGCAGGTCTCACGCATGAGCATTGAACTCATTCCAATGTCATGTTTCGCGAGATGTTTTCCGCGAAAGGACTAGCGCGACCCGGGACATCTTTAAGTCGACGACTGCACTCCGTTGCTTTTCCATTATTTTCGCCTGACTTCACTTTTCCAATTCAGAGTTGTCCACATTTGCTCTCGATCGATCAATGAGGCACCTACTGAGTAGCTTGTCTGCGGCTGCCGCAGGATTTATTGAGTAGGATCCACGTATACTCGATGGATCTACAGTACCCAGGGCACAGTCTTGTAGTAAGGCGTGCTTCCTCGCGATCCACATGACATGCGGTTTCAGGAACATTATAAGCAGGCTTTTCCGCAGTTTACCTATATATAAGTATGCCGTGGTGGGCAAAATCTCCCTAGCCATCCTCTACAGATCTATTGCTTCACTCTTCATCAACAGGTCACATCTCTCCTGCTATCCTGTATCAGTTTTTCAAGCGCAGAATGCCTCCCATCAAAGCAGTTTTCTTCGACTTCATGGGAACTTGTCTCGACTGGCACTCCAGTGTAGCGTCTGCACTGCCATCATCCTTGCCTGAAGATGTTCGTTCTTCTTTCGCCCTGACCTGGCGTCAAGCCTACTTTGACGCCAATGCGAAACGTCTGGCGGCTTCGCAGCCACCTGAGGACTTCTCGATCACGCTGCGACAGACTTTGAATACCCTCCTTGCTACGCCGGAGCATGCAGCTCTTGCGCAGCATTTCCGCCCCGAGGCCAATGATGCATTGATCGAAGCGTGGTATGCGCAACCTGCTTGGCCAGATGTCGAACCTGCATTGCGCAATCTGCGCAGCCGATTACCAAATGAAACAGTGATGGTCGTGCACGCTAATGGGACCACTCGACTTCAAATGGCATTAGCGCGGACGTCTGGACTGCGAGGCCTGTTCGATGGGATGTTCTCCTCACAGATGCTGGGGGTGCTGAAACCAGGCGCCGAAAGCTATCAAAAGGCATTGGATCTGGTAGGGTGTACAGCTGGTGAGGCAGTGATGGTCGCTGCGCATGCCGAAGATGTACGGGGAGCGAAAGCTGTGGGTATGAAGACCATCTACGTGTACCGATGGACGGACGATGTTAGGGAGGATCAGGAGAATGTGAAGACGGAGGGATTTGATCATTATTTGTTCGAAAGCATGAGCGGGCTGGGTGAATTGGTGGAAAGAATCGCGCAGGAACTGTAAGGTCATATTACCAACCCCTAACGTGGACTTCTCGAAATTGAAAGCAGAATTCGCCTCACTTCGCCGTACACGGTCAGCGTCATAGACGCGAAATCGGCACAGAAAATTGAACATAGTGCGCAACGCGGTGCAGGAGGTGGACGCGGACGCGGACGCGGCGCATGTGAAGATTGGTATTATCACCTTCACATGCAAGACAAGGTAGGTCATCAGGTTTCCCCTCCTGAGGCCAACTATTTCTTCCACGCTCGCCACCTTTCTCCACCATTTTTCTTTCCACAACGTCTCCAAGAGAGACCAGACCAGCAAAATGGTCTACTACCCACACCTCGAACACGTGTCCATGAAGGGCATAGACGATACCGACTTCCATTTCACCACCACCGCGATGGACTACAACCATCCGCCGCCAGAAGTGCCCATGTGCACCTGGTGCCTACAAAACGTCGCCACCGCGCGGCACCCTTGCAACAAGCCATGGGATGGCCCATGCCAGCAGTGCGAGGCTCCTGGGCATGATACATGCCAGCTTGTAAGCTCAACGATCATCTTGATTGACCTATACTGACACCCAAACAGATCCCCCGCGAGTTCTACGGCCGCGCTCAGACATTACTCCATCTTAGTGCACGTCATCGAGCTCTGCTGGCACTCTGCGAGCGACCAGGTGCCGAGAAAGCAGTACCAGGCTTTCGTGAAGCAGCTCGCGACCTAACTCGAGCTCAGCGCACCATCAACCGTGCCCTCGAGCACTTCATGCAGCACGGCAACGATCCAAAACCGGACGCGGATTACGCAGACGAAGAGCACAACGCTGTCCCCGACAGTCATGCTTGGATCGTAGAGAGCATCCGTGAGACTACTGCCGCAGTCGAGCGTTGTGCCGAAGCGCTCGTCTACAACAACGCGCTCCAAGCTCGTTCCGGCGAGCTGCACGCACACACCGGCGAGACCTTCGCACGCCTCGGCGAAGTCTTAGCACACGTCGGCGCAGCCACAGCACGTGCAGCTGAGGCATCTGAACGTGCCGCTATGGTCAGTGAACGTGCCGCCCTCGCCAGCGAGCGAGCTACCATAGCCAGCGACCGCAACACCGCCGCGCTGGAGAATCTCGTAAGTTGCCCCGTCGCGCTCCCCACCACCCGTCCATTTCGAGCATAAGCTGACCTCACTAATCGACCGACCGTCTGACCACATTCATGGAGACGTTCACCACCAACGCGGACGAGGCCGCTGCCGCGCCCGCCAATCCCCGTGCCGGCATGGAGGAGCCAATGCTGATCGACATGCGCGACAACATCGCGGAGTGGCGGGATGGACAAGGATCCATCAGCCCCGTGTCGACGGTGCTGTTCTACGACAGAAACTAGGCGAGTTCCGTTCCCTGTTCTACTTCGCTGTCTTGCTGGTTTGCCTCGCAGCTTGCTGACAGTTCTCTTGGGTAGTGAAGACGGCACGGCGGATTATCGCTCCAGTCAAAGACAGGAATGGAAACAAGCGCGCGCGCGACTCGGCCTAAGAGCCGAGCGTGTCGTGCTACCAATATTGTAAGTTTTCATCCTTTCGTGTCATGGCAGTGGTGGCGGCGGCAGTAGCAGCAGCACAGGCGGAACAGAGAGGGCGGGAAGTGAGACAGAGACACGGCGACAGGGAGAGCAGAGATGATGGAGACAGCGATGGTGTGCGAGAGAGCAAAGGAACAAGTGGGAAACTGGGAACAAGCAAGCCTTAAGTCATCAAGGAGTTTCGTTTCATTTCAGTATAGTTCTATGGGGTGTCGTTATCACTCCGAAAAGTAGGATTCTGTGTCCCCCCTCCTTTCCTCCCTCCGTCGCTCTCAAACCCTTCTTGCGTGAGTTGTTCAAATATGAATCAGATCAAGTAACTGGATACTTGATCCGCTGTGGAGAATTTTGTGTCATGTCGACCAGCGACGTGAGATTATGTAGGAAGGACACGTGCTCAGCACGATTGCAATCCTTGGGTGCCTTCACCGCTGTCTGTGACGTGACGGCGCAAGCGATTCCGTTATGTAGTCTCTGCCGTTGTTGTCTTGCCTTTGCTTAGTTTTCGGCAGGACGTTAGGCTGGACTGGTGACTGTGGTGGCGAGAGCCCGGTCGGACATGGCGATATTGCCGTGGCGGATAGGACAGTGTCTCTCATGTCGAGTCTTTAGACTCATGGAGTATACATGGTAGATATATCTGCCAGTTGTTGTAACACCGAGATCGCCGTTTGTGTGTTGATATTATGAACCTTGCATCTGCTGCATCGTGTCTCAATGCCAGTCTCTGTCGCAGATGTAAAAGTCCGTCATGAGGTCACCGGCGGTGACACTGATTCCACCACTATGCTGGTCCTCGACACCGAAGCTGATGAGCAGTTCGTCGTCCAAGAAGCCATTGTAGCCGAGCCCGCGCTCGCGCCAGTTCATCGATACGATGAACATCATCTGACTTTGATCGTCCGGCTTCCAGGTGCCCCTGGACCAACCGTCGCCCGGTCGGCCACGACCTGGGATCCAGAAGGGCTTGGAGGAGATCGCATGGATCGCGAACGGCGCCGTTTGCTTGAACAGCATGAGGTACGGCTCGTACACGCCGTGGCCGTAGAAAGATTTGTGTTGGAAGATCGTGAAGATATAGGTGTGATTCCCCTGCGCCTGGCATGCCTCATCGTCTCGCATGCACAAGGTGATGGCGAGCGAGTTGGTCGACTGATGGATCCATTCCCAGGTCAGATTGCCAACGCTTTTGACCTCCGGCATGTACCTATCCAGGCACCTCGCGTCGCTCTTGGCACGAGGGGCAAGGTCTTGTCCGGCAGAGCCATCGGCATGCAGTCTCGCGAACACCCGGCGGGGCGTGATATCATTGTGGATGTACATGTCCCCTTTTTGATCCCAGAAGATGAAGTAGTTCTTCTCAATGTCGTTGTACGGTGGTGGACGCTGCAAGTCTGTGGCATAGAAGAAAGCATCGGTTCGATTTGTCTTGGGGGAGTCGTGGCCCCAGTCACCAACGCGTCGGAAGTCTTGGATGAACTGCCCCAGACAATTGAACTTGCTCTGGGTGCCATAGACGATGTACGGTATATTGTTGTAACCATAAAACACCCGCGCGTCGTGGGGTCCGATGTAGAAGTTGAAGTACTCCAGCTTGCCATGACACTCCTCACTGGTCGTTGAAGGAATGGGTAGATTCATCGGCGGCTTCACGCAGTCGAGCGTCCCTTTCTTAAACTGTGCCTCGCAGACCAAGCTCGTCCGCCAGTATGTGTTGTCATCATCTTTCTTGTCCCTCTGTGCGACGATGATCCACGTGTCATCTCGGTACGGATGAGGGATGATGTTGGGGTTGTACGAGTTGATGCCATTAAACAATATCGGGAAGTATTTCCCATCTTTGCGTATATTCGTGTCGGACGTGATGTTGATATGCTCCATGGCGTTGTTCTCGATCGACACCTGGTGCTCTTCCTCCGAGACATAATTGAACGGAGGATCTGAGTTGGCCGCGACATCCTGCGTTCGGGCGTTGTGAAGGTCGATGGGGCCTGTGGTGAAATCGGACACGAGGAGGTGTTGGAGGTAATCAGGAGCAGCGAGTAATGGAGGAGAGATGACGGTAGCCAGAAGGACAACGGCGATGACCACACCAACGACGACCAGCACCGGCTGGCGTACTAGAGGCGTTCTAACCGCCATGGCTAACGGTGGGTGTCTGCAGCAGACCGACCACCAGTTAATGTTGCATGGGAATGTTATTACTTTCAGGGACGATGAAGCTGACTTGCCAGCGCCGCCCTGTAGAATGTCAGCGTCGATCTGGCCCGTACTCGTCCCAAACACGTGTGTCGATCTCCAAAGTCTAATCGTATATATATGGAAATAGCCGCGGGGTGGGCCGGAGCAAAGTGCGGAGTGAAGCACCTCATCAAGCCACATGTCCCCCCAGCCGAGAATGGGTATTCCGTCCTTGTATGCATGTCTGGGCGGTAAGATGGCTAAGGTACGTGTACATGCGCCAAGACACGGCAGTGCTGTTGGGACTACGCTAGATGAGTTCGCATACAGTAATCATCGGCATGTGGAAGGAAGGTTTGCTGATAAGGCTGGCCCGACTGTGCTAGCCAGGGATGTCTAGTATACTGAGGTAGAGGTACACAAAAAAAGAGTAGCAAGGCCCGGAAGGAGAGGCGAGCATATCTATCGTAAACGATGCCTAGGAAATCAAGTGTCTATGCTCGCTTATGCTGGTCAGGCGACTGCTCCGGCTCAGCCTTGAGCTTGGCATGCTCGTCCGCAGCTTGCTCGGCTTCAGCTACAGATGCGTTGCCTGATTTGGTTAATGCAGCGTCCTGCTTGACATCCTCCTCCTTCTCGTCGATGTCTTCCCGATCGCTGATGCTCTGGGCTTCTCTGCCACCTGCGGTTTGTTGTTGAGCTTGCTCGTTCTCCTCTTGGATCAGCTCTTGTTGCTCCTTGAGCACCTCGAGTCTTTGCTTGTTCGTCGCTGCGCCTTCTGCGTTGTGTACCTCCAGCTCAATCTCATGGAAGAGCTCCTCGGGAATGCTGGAAAGCACAGCTTGGAGAGCATCAAGAAGCGAGTCAAACTCGGTCTCTTTGCCTTGAGCGTACATGAAGGCGTTACTCAACACGAGAAGCGTCGACGGAACACCATACTTAAGACGCAGATCGAGCCAAAGTGAGAGATCATCCCGCAATCTACCTGGTGACATTCCATGTGTGCGCAAGCCACGTGCTGCACAGGCGGTTTGTAATTCAGGTACTGAGAGAGACTCCACACCCTCGAATGAGATGGCCTTGTCGTCGCGTTTGATCTGTCGCATGCGGTGTCGAACTTGGTAACGAAGCATGGTGTCTGTGCCGAAAGTGTTCAAGTTCATATATCTGCAGATGCCGACAAGTTGTGGACGAGAAAGATTGTCGAGCGTCAGATCATCCTTGAACAGCTTGCAGACCTTGATGACGTCCGCCTTGGTGGGCGACTCGCCGGTCGCGCGCAGTTTGCGGAAGAACTCAGTAAATTCTTCCTTCTGCGCGTTGGCGGCGCTGACAGGCAAGCCAGTCTCCCTCATAGTCTGGCGCAAGAAGCTGGAGACCTCTTTTCGTGACGTTCGCAGAGTCTTGGCCTTCATCTCTTTGCTCTTGGCGTTCTCGTATGTTGACGGAAGCATGTTTGGGAAAAGCCTCAGAGCCACAGGCAGGAGCAGTTCGGCGAATGGTACGATGACAAACACACTGAAGGGAACCAGGCGACCAAGATCCTGCACCGTCCGCTGCAGTTGCCTGTGCTCTCTTCGCGTAAGCTCATACCCGGCGGCCATCTTCAGCGCAAGTTTTGAGCTGATGCGCACTTCCGTAGCGAGGAGCTTCGTTCCGTCCCAGTAATGCTGCACCTCATGCTTGACCCGCTGCCAAATCGTCAACTTTTTCTTCTCTTCCTTCTTGATGACATCCTTCTTGTGTTCGTTCTTGTCCGCAGCCAGCTTGTCCACCGCCATTTCATCCAGAGTCCGCTGTTCGGCAGCCTTCGTGGGCGCGCTTTCGTTCGGCTTGCCTACAGGAATGGCGATCTGATTCTTGAGCTCGGAAAGTTTCTCACTCCCTTTCTTCGCCAGAGGCTGTTTGGCCTGATCGATGTTGAATCCGGGTGGTGGGTTGCTTTCACTGCCATGAGTTTGCGATTCGGTAGATACAGCTCGGTGAGGTACCAGCAGGGCAATGGCTTGCATGTGTGCAGGCAGACGCTGGAAGGCGACTCTGTTTCCTCGCAGCACAAGCGGAGCCAGCCGCTGCGCGGCGGTCTTGCTGGTAGGTATCATTTCAGCGCCGGTCTTGCTGGTATCGAGAACTGATACCGGGCGATGAAAGTAATGATGAAGGAGGTAAGGTCGTGGTGGTGTCGTTGAGGTTGGGGATGGGGGCGAACCGTGGAAGTATAGCAAAAGTCCCGGCAACGTGGGCGAGTAGCCAGAAGTGACGCGCTGCTAAACCAGGGGTCAGTAGTAACCTTAAAAAATGGCTCAGGCCAAAACTTGAATCTAGAATAAGTCCGACAAACTCCGAGAGTCCTCTATACAACTCAGTGCTATGAAGATTGAGGGTTACCTACAGCATGTTAGGAATCAGCGAGGAACGATAGATGGCGCCTATGACCAAGGCGATAGGCAGATTCTATACACAGTCGCAGACTTATTACACAGCAGAACTACCCTAACAGAATACAAGCATGTTTCAAACAGAACGTGCATGTACCATACGTATACAGCGTCACTAAGCGTCAGAAGCACAGCAAGCATGTAGTAGTCATCCAGGCTGTATTGGTCGCAGATCTGCCAATATGTGGATTCTAACACTTTATGGGATCTCTACTGTACCTTTACAAGATATCAACTGAAGTTATATATCTTCTACCCACGACATGCTGCTCCAGTCTGAACAGACAGACGCTGCGACTCCGCTCATAGGGAGAAAAAGCTAAAGCTCAAGTTTGCGCCGTAGCTGGTCTCCTCCTGCAAAGCAAGTACGCTTCTGAAGTTGCGTCAAGATAATTGAAAGGATTGATTCAACTGCTCGCGTGGCATCTCAGAGCTCGAATGACAGCCATTAAGCATCCCCCAGCACGGTAGAAATGCGCCTAAACACCTTGCTAAATCCATTAACACGATCCCAATCCTCGACAGACGAAAGCGGCACCACGACCTCATTCCCGAGCATACGTGATCTTCCCACGTTTACTCTTACTGCCCTCCTCATCATGCTCCTTATCCGCCGCCGGCCGTCGCTTCTTATTCTTCGTCCCACCAGCCTGGCTCGCCGAATCGCTATTTCGCGCGACCAGCGACGGCGCCGCGAAACTCCCCGTCGGCGTGCCGGCGTTCGTCATATGGTCATTCGCACCCGGCGGCGGCGCATCTTGTGCCTAGACATTTCACGCAAACGTTAGCCTGCTCGATCGCATACCCTTTGCGCTTCGAAAATTGACAGGAGAACACGACTTACCCGCATCCACCCAACGCTGCTTCTGCTGAATACCCTCTCCTCGTCCCTTATCCTCCCGCCTCGCCGCCGATCGCCCTCCACCCCTCCCCGACCAATCTGCACGCCTTTCACCCACCCATCGAACCCGCGCACGATATTGCCCGACCCCGCGGTATCCTCCAGATACGTGCCCTCGGCCTTGAAAATCTGATCTTCCATTGCCGCCAGCTCTTCGTCAAGTTTGCGCTTCTTCTCCAGCGTGGCGCGTAATGAGTTGCGTAGGGATTCGTAGTATGGTCGGCCGGGCTGGTCAGTGGCTGACACGGCGGCGGCGGCAGTGGGCCCAGTGGGTGGGATATTTTCCGTCATGGTAATGTTGGAAACCTTCCTGGCTGGGAAAGTTATTGGGAGGAGTTGTTAATGGAGCGTGTGACGCGTTGACATGTGATGAACATCATCAATGTACAAATCATGTGATCGTGGCGGGAAAAGCTCGGAGGTCTTGTACCGCAACTCCGCTATCAGACTTCATGTTTCTTCCTCTCTTCTCATTGCAATCAAGAAATGCAAACTTGACCTGTGTCCATAGAAGCCTACTTGCTGATACGTATTGTAGTTATTGTGGAGATGTATAATTGTTTCGAAGATCGTGATATTGCAGGCAACATGAACCTTGGAATTGGAGATATCTTAGAGCTTGATCCATGATTTAATACACACAGCACAGCATTAACATTTTCGTCCTTCTCAATTGCATCGGAGTGAGTTTATCACTCTACCGAGAGGCACAAATGGTTGACTGAAGTTACATCTCTACTGACAGTGCGCTTGATGCCTCGCACAATGTCCATGTTCCTCTTTGTGATCATTCCACTTGTTGCCTCCTTGTTCATTATTACTCCTCTCTTACTTCTCCTCCGCTCGCCCTGCACAAGCTCGCAGTTTGGCGAACTCCAGTCGACTGGTCGAGCGTGCCTTGGTGTAGCATAATGATTGATAAGCCGGCTCAGGGAGGTTCAGGCATAAATTTCTTATGGCCAGTTTCTTATTCTTCCACTGAAAGTTGCTGCTGCGAAAGATGCTTCGCTGTCCACACACGGGCGTCGTGGCACGACAAAAGAGAAGAACAGTGCGTGGGTCGATCATCTTTGTTTGAAGAGAAACATTTCCATGCGGGGAGTCGTTCGTAACTATTCCGTGGTAGCAGTCGTTCACCCCGTGATGATTCCATAAAAGCATGTAACTCAAAGATTGGCGCGAGTTAACCACCCTTTGATATTACTCCAGACGCCTCCCGCTGTGGTTCGCACATGATAAATTGACGCAACAAGAGAGAAAGTGGATGGCGTATGCTTTTGTCCGCTTCAAGAGAACTTCCATCGGTTGCCACACTCCGTGCACTCGCAGAAAGTCGTCATCGGTTCATCAGCAGAACGGGTTTGGGCTTGAGAGTAGGCAGTAGAGTGTGCGCCACATCGTCGGCAGGGCATGCTGTGAGAAGAAGAAATATGTCAGCCACTGAAAACCATACAGCACGAAACGACAACACATACGTCGTGGAGATGGACTTGATCTGCTCCGCCGTCATGGCTTCCTTCATATTCTCATGCTCCAATCTTGCATCCGACTCCCGGCGCTTCTTGCTCTTCATGTCGTCGCTCGACATCTTGACCACCTCTTTCGGGGTGATGACACCTGCCGCCACGTCCTTCCGTAGATCCACGTTCATCTTCAGGTTCTGGTACAGACTGCGCATCTTCTGCGCGTAGTCCTTCTGCACCTTGTATTCGTTGTATGCCGCCAGCTCGATGTTCCGCGCCACTACTATGAGGTCGTCTGGAGAGTCGGTCGAGTCGACGCACATGCCGTTGTACATCAGCTTCAGCGACCCGTTGCGTGCCACCTCATCTGTAAGCTGCCAGTGCACCTCGTCCACATCCGCGTTTCGCTTGCTAGGATCCACTTTGCTCTTTCGTCCTTCCTTCTTCACCTCTTCCGGTTTGTGTGCGCCAGGCGCAGGACTTGATGTGCCGTTCGTCGCTGCAGGCGTGGCCCCATTCGACCGCGCTCCACCTCCGACAGCCGGACTGCTCTGCCCCTTCACCCCCTTTGCCTTGACGTCGCTCTTCCACTTGCTGATCAGTCGTGTGGCGGCCTCGGAGACTTTGGCATCCTTGTTCTGCCGTAGCTTGTTGACGTAAACGCCGATCTTAGAGCTCCGCAGTAGTGCTTCGGTGGCGCTCCATTCTTGCAGAGGCTGAAGAAGGGCGAGGACTGTCGCAGGAGGATCGCCGCCATCATTTGCTTTGACGATTTGCTTTCCGGCATCAATCAGCTGTTTCGCATCCATCGTTTGTGGCATGTTGCTGGTCGCAAATTGAGAGTGACTAGAGAAGAGGGTCAGGGTTCAGCCGCCAAAAGAAGTGGAATGACAGCAAGACGTGGCGTGGCGTGGCTTCGAGAATTGGCTTTGGTGGAGGTTGTGGTAAGAGAAAAGTACCTGGTAGATGTCTTGTACTTGCTTGAAGTTCAAAGTCTAGGTGAGGTACGAAATCGTCACGCGACGCGGAAATTCCGAGCTTCACGCATCACATGAAAGTTCGAGACATCATTGATGTACAGTCATCATTCAACAAGCCTTTACACTTAATTGAATTATTCAATTTCGGGCATTTGCACATCGGCAAAGATGCGACGAAGTATAGCATTGATTGAACTTGCTGCGAAGAGGAGCACAACACATGTGCACCCTCGCGGCGGCAGTCGTGTGAAGTAGGTGAGCAAAGTCGATGTACAGCACGCTTAACAATATGCTGATGGAATGAGTGACAGTAGAGTTACGAGGATTGCATCTGTCACATGTGCCTGTCGAATGCAGCTTCGCACGTTCAGCAGTTCCCCGATTTTATTGAAGAAAGGAGGCAAAGCGATACGTGACGAGCCAAGAGCCACATCTTCAGAGCGCAATGCAGACGCAGACGACCCTTTCGACTTCACGGCGCTCGAGAAGGACATCAGCACTACGATCGAGCGGCTGAAAGATGACTTGTCCAAGCTAAGAGCCGGAGGGAAATTCAATCCTGAGGTGCTGGAGAGTCTGCGTGTGCAGCCAGACAAGGGCAGCAATCAGACTGTAAGGCTGGACGATGTTGCTCAAGTGATTCCCAAAGGCCGGACGGTACAGATCATTGTTGGAGAGAAAGATGTGAGTGAGAAAACATACACTCATCATACAAACCCAGAGACTAATGCCTGACGAACAGCACGTTAAACCAATTTCCTCTGCGATTCAAGCCTCCTCGCTCTCCCTCACACCACAACCCGACCCCACTGGCGCAAATCCATTATTCCTAGTGATCAACGTCCCACCTCCAACCGCAGAATCCCGTAAGGCTGTTGTGGCCGAAGCAGCAAAAGCAGGAGACAAGGCCGCGACAAATCTGCGTGATGCACGAGGGAAGCAGCAGAAGAAGTTGCGAGCAATGCAGTTGGCGAAGAGTTCTCGGCCGGATGATCTCAAGAAGGCAGGAACTGCGATGGAGAAGGTGGTAGAGAAGGGCAGTGGGGAGTTGAAGAAGATTGTGGATGCCGCGAAGAAGGCCTTGGAGAGAGGGTGAAAGGTGATAGAGGAGCATGAGGAGAATGGGCATTATTGTAGACATAGATGTAGCATATTGTACAGTTCCTTTACCGCCATATACACCCTTTTCCCATGTTGCGCCTCGATCATGTTGGAACCTACCTCCCATTGGGTGGCCTTGGTTGCACAGCATGGTCAGTTCGACGTATCCGTCTACCGGCATGAGTGACCTTCCAAGGTATGCATAGAAGAACCTCAGACGTTTCACCCATATTGTGCGTCATGGCTGTAGAAAACACGGCCAGCAATCGTATATGAGTGAAGTGCTGCACTCGTCCTCAAGTCCTTCAGGTGACCATGATGGTCTGCACGTCTCTTTTATTTTCGCGCAGGAAGTCCTTCTCTTCAAGTCTCTCAACATTCCGGAGTCTCCACTACAGCCTCATCATCGATCGGCCCAGAGTTTCTCTTGCATGGAGACCATGAAGCCCCTTCAATAGTCCACAGGACGCAACTACAGCATATCAAGTGGACATACCAACATGGATATGCACGCTATTGGCACGTGATCTATACGTCAAATGCGGCAGATGATATGCCAAGACCGTCATGAGGCAAATCCACGAAGATCGGGAGGATGATGATATCCTTAATAGCGCGCTTCCTCGACGGTTGGATAGACGATTCGAAACATGAGACGACATCCTTTCATATCCCTGCGGCATTATCAGTGCAATGCAATTATTCACCAACATCGATGCCAATTACCATTACGACAGCGATGATGCTGACCTTTGCCGGACTCACACTCGATCGTCAGGCTGTGCTCGGACCCTAAAGCGTATCCAACGTCAGCTGGTCGGTGATTGGCTGCATTCGCACTCTTATCTCTGGTCTCCCAGCTCGTGTGCTTCCACCTCGCTCGCACCCGCCAACATCGATGTTTCGATTATGTACTGTTAACTCCTTTTTACGTACTCGCCAACCTCTACGATGCTGACCGTACCACGGGCGTGGCAACAAGACGGTGAGTTCAGGCACATGTCGAGGGTGGGATATCATATATGTGATATATCACGCCCCAGACACAGGCACGCGACTGTGATCCCCCAGAAACGCTGCCTGTCCGCCTCTTCTCAACTCTATATCCGCTGCGGGAGTATCTTTGCTATATTCCATACATTTCCCAGTTGAGATATCCCCGATTGAAAAAGAAACATTGCTGTTCATGCAATGACCCCTAGCACGCTCCGATATCTCCATCTTATCGAAGCTCTTTGTTCTGCTGGCGGTCCTTAGTCTGTTGCCGCTTGGCCCCAATCAACACCCTGGCTCGTTGAAGCAGCAGTTCGCGTTGTTCTAGAACTGATAAGATTCCATTGTCGACCGGACGGAAAACAACTTACGAGCGCTGCATGATAGCTGCCCTACGCAAGACTACGATACACCTTGGCCGGAGCTATTGCTGAACTATCCTGACTTCGGTTCCTGCCATCCACCAGTAGTGACGCTCGTTCAGCCCGGCCTTACCTCACACTGCACGTTTCTTGTGCCTATCTCGATATCAACATCGGCATCTCGCTCGATAGGTCACCTCCTACCCGACTTGGTCTGGCCATCTCCCGCTTTAAACTTCGCAGATCAGGAACATGGCTGCTGTCATGGCCGCTCCTCAGTTGGCTCCACGACCTCTCCCCGTCACCATTGCTGCATGGTCTATTCCAGGCCAGACTCAGCCCATTTTTATGGATGGCAAGGAAAATCGTCCTGCCTTGAAACAACTTCAGCAAAGCACGCCCGCCACTCGCTCCAGAAAAGAAAGACCGTGTGATGGTTGCCGCAAACGCAAAAGTAAATGTGTGCTCCAAGAATCCCGCCGGTGTGTGCTTTGTGAGTTCCACAAGCAGGAGTGTACTTTTGTCGAAAAGGCCCAGCCGCGGAAACGAAAGCTTGAAGACGACTCGACCACAGACGGCAATGTGAAGAAGAGTCTGGGGGTGTTGAAAGCGCGATCAGAGCCAGTGCCACGACCTCCCACACAGCCATCATCTACAGTATCGTCCACAACAACAGTCCCCGGGCTGGCACCGACGAGAAAGCCTTTCGTCGTGGACCAGAGTCTTAGCTTACAACGACACCGACACTGTAAGCTCCTCGGACCAACGACAGCGCTGGACGCCTCGTTGATCGGCCTGGGCACATTCAACGACAAGAACGAAACTTCTTCAATGGTGGGCACTCTTCGACAGGTCACAGGTACCGAATACTTCAGCACACATGACGACGCCGACGTGCCCATTCCGGACGATGAGGCGCGAGCGCTGGCAGAGATTGAGCAAGTGGTTGGACCTCATGGCCCGGCACTGATCGATGTCTACTTCAACAACGTCCACCCGAGCTACCCGATCATCCAGAAGCAGGCCTTTCTTGATCGACATCGCCATGGCGATCGGCAATTCAACCCTCCACTCCTAGCAGCGATGTACTTACTTGCCTTGCAACGCTGGGACAGTACGCCAAGCCTATCGAGATCGCCAAAACCAGATATGATACGTCTGGAGCACATCGCCATCACCGCTCTCACTGTCGCCATGCAACGTCCCAAGATATCTGCTGTCCAAGCCGGACTATTGCTTCTTCAACGTGCCAAATCTTCGACGTGGACGTTGACAGTCCAGCTTGTGGCACTGGCGCAAGACATCGGTCTGCATCTCGACTGTGGCGATTGGTCAATCCCGCTGTGGGAACGACGGTTACGCAAACGATTAGCATGGGCGTTGTACATGCAAGACAAATGGAGTGCCGTCATGCATGGTCGTCCATCGCACATCAACGCCGCCGACTGGGCAGTATCGCCTCCAACCAACGACGATTTCGACGAAACCATTCCAAGCCACGAAGGACAACAGCAGTTCGCAGAAGAGACCGATGCACAGATTCTCAAAGGTCGAAGCATTTTCATGCAGATGATTACACTGACCAGTATCATGGGGGAAGTCTGCGAGACGTTTTACTCGCAGACCGCCAAGGCAGAGTTCACACGTGCGGGACGTTATGCCACGCAACTCGTGCTCAACCGCGCCAAGCCGGTGCAGATTAAGCTGAAAGAGTGGTTTGCGAAACTCCCGGCTGATTGCAAGATGGATGCTGTCCCCTCATCCATTGGCTCGTCTGCACCTGTCTCGTCCACGGGCTACCTCCATCTCGCCTACTTCGCGACTGAGATCTCCATCCACCGCCGCATCGTACAATCCCTCGATCCTGCGTCGGCTGATCCATATCTGCTATACATCTGTCGCTCTGCCGCGAAGACACGCCTGATCTCCGCCATGGACTTCATCAATCGTCTTCGGCCGGAACATCTTGATGCCTTCTGGTACTTCGCCTCGGCATCCAATTTCGCCCTTATCGGCACTTTCGGCGCTCTGCTTCAGGTGACATCACCCGGTCGTGAGGAAGCTGGCTTCTACGAGGCCCGACTGCGAGAATTCCGCTGGACCTTACGCGTGAGTTCTCAGCGGGCCGAGTGGATCGGCGCCGCGCTCGAGTGGCTGGTGGCGTGCGAGGGTATGCTCACAGCGCTCCCCGAGAAGCCTGCAGCCAGCCAGGTCGTCATCGGACCGACGCGGACGAAGGGCGAGCACATGAGTTCCGGCACTGAAGGTGTAGGATCAGGTCTTCGAAGAGGTGACGATGGAGATGACGATGAAAATGATGAGATGATTGTCGATGGCGAGGGTGAGGGTGACGACGATGGAAGTTGGTAGAGCTCCGCTTCCAAGCATAGATGATCACGACGGCATGACGGCGTTTCCCATAGATGTAGAGAGCGAGGTCGTCATGGCCTTTCCTCTGAATATAGATTTCTCTCCCTCTCTTGACATCTCATGCGCCTTTGCTGTCTCATTTTGGTGCTGTCGTAGCCACTTCTTTCTCCATCTTCGCCTGCTTCGCGCGTTTCCGCATCTGCGTCTTGCTCAGCGGTATCTGCTTCTCACCCTCGATCCCCGCCTCACCAGCTTTCCTTTTCTTGTTTCCCTCACCCTGCTCCTCCTCGACCCGCTCTCCACCAAACACCACTCCCACCACTCCCCGATAGCTCGACCTCCGCACGCCCGCCGCCACCACCGCGCCCCTCGCCTCGCTCTCCACCGCCTCTCCAG
This sequence comes from Microcyclospora tardicrescens, assembly GCA_003012245.1. NCBI lineage: Eukaryota > Fungi > Ascomycota > Dothideomycetes > Capnodiales > Microcyclospora > Microcyclospora tardicrescens. The sequence goes on along the minus strand of PXOE01000200.1, from coordinate 80 downwards.
CCCTCTCCCTACTCAAGCCCCACACTCCACAAAGATTCACCACGTCCCACGGCGCCCTCAGCCCCGCCGGTCCCTTGACC